>JALPQI010031597.1:0-22933 GCA_025490895.1 Thaumatotibia leucotreta | reverse complement strand
TTTTTAGGGCGCCATATTATTTTAAACGTGACGTCACATATCCTATGTTACCCGCGACGTCACGAGGATTCTAATGATACCTTACACTATTAAAAACGGTTATTAGATTTGAAAGTCTTAGTCTAGTCACGATCTTCACGACCGCTTAACCGTTTTTATTCATGTAAGGTATCATTAGAATCCTCGTGACGTCGCGGGTAACATAGGATATGTGACGTCACGTTAAAAACAATATGGCGGCCAAAAAATTCAATATAATCTAACCAAAAAAAATTAATATGAAGGAAATCTATCGAGTTTGGTATCAAAATGAGCGTAATCCTCTAAATCATAGTATTGTTACGACCATAACATTGTATTGATCACAAGAATAAACGGCAACAGAAAGTCACATCATTAGTATTCATAGTGTGCCATTCCTGATCAGACGACCCTCAAACCGCTTTATTTACACGACAACAAAACCCCGGAAACATCATTCCACACATTACACGGTGTTGCGAACTGTAGCCGTACCATAAAGGTGCGTTCAAACCAAAAGGGCTTTCGCTATAGTAACCCCCCACTCTACGAAATTCGATCGTTACACAAAACGTGATTGGTTGATTTCGTAGAACGGGGGATAGAACAGCGAATTTGATTTGAACGCACCTTGAGCTTCCGCGGCGTTATTAACGCTCGTTTACTTTCTATCGCCAATACGCAATGTACGTGCGGGATGGATAAAAAGTAAACGCGCGTTAATTAACAGTACGGTCAAACCGTACATCATTTTATCCTAAACTCGCAAATCAAGAGGTATCGCTGCATTTTTGGTATGTTATTTAGACACCACAGGACCGTATAAAACCACATTTTGCAAGCAAAAAAAAGTTGTGCTAGCTGCGTATTACATGAAAAACTGCGAAATTTACGGTTTAGTTTCTGATTTTTATTAAAAAAACCTTACGTTTTTGACATTATATGTTAATAAGCGTTTGAAGATTAATAAATTTCCAACAAGTTAAGCTAATAAAAATTACCTTAGGTCTTATAGTTTCAGAGATTCGAGACTTCCAAAAGTAGTCTTTTTTGTAAACTAGTTTTATTTTGAGTTTTGCTAACGTTTTCAGCTTAATATCGCCACACCTGATGATGCTACGAAAAACATGCAATAATGGCCTTATAGCGCACCTAATATTCTTTCATTTAAGGGTAAAATCAGGTCAGTAAACTTTGTAATTGAAAATAAAAACGCGAAATTCAAAAGGCAGGAGGCCCGCTATCTAAGTTTTTCATACAAATCGCAAGTCGTGTTGCAGCAGCGTCATCATAGTGGACACATTACTACGATCGCCAATCCGCTTGCCCAGCTGGCGATTATGGGTATTTTCCTCCTAATGCGTTTATACGCATAGTTAATAGGACAGGCCTATGTCCAGCAGCGGACTATCATAGGCTGATGATGGTGATGATGACATCATATAAACCTCACCGAAAGCAAAAACCGGGTTATAATGTTGTATGCAATTTCATACCCGCCGGGCGATAATGTAATTTTTCACTTTATTGCTATAATGATAAAGTCTTATTTCGTTAAGCAAAATAATATGTAGCACCCGCCTGCGCCCGTCTACGCTGCGGCCAACTCGATTTTCAAAAACCAAAGCCACGGCGAACTAGATTCGCACGATCTTCATTTTTGTTAAATCAAGTAGGCTATGCAGGAAGAAACAAGTTGCGACACGTTGCGGTATCCATTTTATACATTTAATATTTCAAAAAGAATAAGTATAGAAGTTTTCAAGTGATGAAGGTTAAGTATTACTAAGCCTGTTTTTTATTGTCGCGTATAAAGTGAGAAAAGTAGTGTTTAAATGCCTTAGTGGAGCGCCTGGGGCGTAAAAATCATAGAAACCTCAGACTTCCGTTACAGTGGATGAGAAAAAAAAATTGGAATGTTTAGCTAATAACATAAATAGAAAAATTAACTATTGAAAATTTGTGCTTTTGATTTTAAAATAAAAAACCGGCCAAGAGCATGTCGGGCCACGCTCAGTGTAGGGTTCCGTAGTTATTCAAAAACGGCTGGATTGATTATGTTCAAAACAGTTTTATTTTAATGTATTTTAAAAGCCCACTATTTATGATTGTTTTCATATTTTTTGGACCTACGAATCAAAAGTTAGAGGGCCCCAAAAGTTAAGGGGACACAATTTTTTTTCTTCTGGAGCCCTTATCTCCGAAAATATTGACTTGAAAAAAAGTTTCTTTTAGGACCCTCATTTTTTTTAAGAAACCTATTTGTTCACGACGACATAAACGAATAGGTATATGTAAATAAATAAGCATGTTAGTGATAGGTATAAGTGTATTTCCATTGTAATAGGTATAAGTGTATATTCATACGTGATAGGTATAAGTATATTTCCATTGTAATAGATATGTGTTTTTTCCATTGTTATAGGAATAAGTGTATTTTCATATAGGTTAAGTTGTAAATAAAGTGCAGATCGTAATGTGTTTCAAAACAGGGGCGAACCCGGCCCTAAGATAGGCTAGGCTAGAATGCCTAGAGAAAACTAATAGGATTCCAATAGGGGAAAAATAATACGCTTGTTTATCC
Organism: Thaumatotibia leucotreta; assembly: GCA_025490895.1. Taxonomy (NCBI): domain Eukaryota; kingdom Metazoa; phylum Arthropoda; class Insecta; order Lepidoptera; family Tortricidae; genus Thaumatotibia; species Thaumatotibia leucotreta. The sequence goes on along the minus strand of JALPQI010031597.1, from coordinate 20,328 downwards.
TATAAGATTCTAATAAGAAAATAGGAAATATCACTAAGACCTAAAAATATTATGTAAAATGATTAATTCAGTAAATAAAATATCGCTACGGGCGAAGGAGGAGCGCGGGACGCGGGGGACGCGACCAGCGGCGAAATCGTATAAAAGGCGGGCGCGCGCGCCCGCAAATCAGTATTCATCGAGCAGCGAAGCAAGCAACACCAAAAAGGCAAGAAAGAAGAGATCCTCCTCCGCCCTCAGCAAGTACAAGAAGAATCCTGGTTGTTTCTCTACCTCACCGCATTCCCGCTATACCTATAAGCACACGCATGCAGTCCATCAAAATCAATCTCCACGAAAGTGGCTTAGGTACAATCCCCTCAAGGGCAACTGCGTACGGTCACGTACATTGTTGGTCCTTGCGAAGCCGGATCTCTGAAGCAAGACTTATAGCGGGATGCGTGTGACGAGAAGCAACCACGGAAAGGAGAAGGCGAAACCTACCTCTTCGGGCAGCGGCGACACTACGGCAACACCGGGCTCCGAAGAAACTCAAGCAACGGAGATGACGTCGGGTTCCGGCGAGACATCGGGCACGGGCACCACGGCGTGCACCGACGAGACGGCACGTACAGGCTCCACGGAGCGTACGGCCGCCTCGGCACGCACCGAGACGTCACGCACCGACGCCGCGACGCCGGCCGGCGCCGCGGCGCCCGCCGCCGGCAACGGGGACCCGAGGGACAACAGCCAAGCCGGGGCAGCCGCCGACACGTCGGGCATCAGGGCCACGCCCGCCGCCAGCACTGCGACGGTGGTGGAGCGTCGTGCCACTGACCTCATGCCGCCCCCCCCCCCCGCGCAAGATCGACGAAGCCTGCGCGTTCACACAGGTCCAAGGCGTCCAGCAGGAAGCTCCTGGTGCAGCTGGAAACCCGGGAGAAGATCGCGGAGCTGGAGCTGAAGCGAATCCAGGCCGAAGCGGAGCTAGAGAAGATACGTCTGGAGCGCACGAACCTGGTGTCGTCAGAAGAGGAGTCCAAAGAGGAGGAGGAGGATCTCGCACCACAACGCATCGCTGACTGGTTTCAACGACGGCCAGAAGAGGAGGCAGCGATAGAGCTACTCACGCACGAGGATGAAGATCGACGGGGACCCGCCGCTCGCACGAGGACAAGCAAGCGGCCCGAGCCACGGAGAGAAGCTCAAGCCCGTCACGGATCCGCTCGTGACGTTGATGTATCGTCGCTGACCGCCGCCATCACCGAAGCCTTCAAGTCAAACAAGTCACGCAAGTTGATAACCGAATTGCCGTTATTTAGCGGCCTTTCTAGTGAATGGCTACAATTCAAGGCAGCGTACAACGAGTCCGCGCCGAGCTTCACTGACAGCGAGAACGTCGCCCGTATAAGGAAGAGTCTCAAGGGTGGCGCCTGGGAGGCCGTGAGCGCCCTCCTCATCAGCCAGCCGCACCCCGAGGACGTCATCAAGGCGCTAGAAAGAAGATACGGGAGGCCGGACGCGCTGCTCATCAGTGAAACGGAGAAGATGAAGGGACTGCCGCGCCTGAATGACAACCCACGTGACTTGTGCATCTTCGCGAGCAAGGTCGCGAACACGATAGCCACTATCGAGGTACTGAAGAAGCCGCAATACCTACACAACTCGGAATTGCTGCGATCGATAGTGGAGAAGCTGACACCAATCCTTCGATACAAGTGGTACGACTACGCGGCTGCACAGGAGGGCGCACCCGAGCTGAAGAAGATGGCCGAGTTCCTGAACAACGAGGCCGACAAGTGCGCACCCTACGCCGCGCCCGAGGTCGCCGCGGAGAACAAGGACACAAAGATCATTAAGAAGAGGACGGAGCGCGCCTACACAGTGACAGCGGAGCCAGAGAAGAAGAAAGAAGAGAAGATGGGCTGCCCGCTGTGCAAGACCGCCGCCCACCAGCTGCCGGCGTGCCAGCAGTACCAGAAGATGGACACGAGCGAGCGCTGGGAGACGGCGAAGAAGAACAACGCGTGCTACAGGTGCCTGGTGAGCACCCACCGTCGCTTCGTGTGCCGAGCGCGACCCTGCGGCCATCAGGGCTGCACTATGAAGCATCGCCGCCTGCTGCACTACGAGAGGGCGCCGTCAGCCACCGCGTCAGCAGGGACTCCAGCCAGCGAGGAGGTGGTGGCAACCATGAGGGAGGAGGTCGTCGCGTCAGCACGAGCGAGCAGCGGCTTCCTCAAGATAGCTCCTGTGATCCTGCGGGGCCCGGCAGCAGAGATGGAGGTCTTCGCCCTGCTCGACGAGGGGAGCACCGTGACGGTCATCGAGGACGCTGTCGCCGACGCCCTCGGTCTGGTGGGGGCCGCCGAGCCCGTGCGGATACAAGGCATCTACGGGAAGGCATCGGCGCACAAGAACAGCAGAAGAGTCGACGTGCACATCAGGGGGAAGTACTGCGGGAATGAATACCCTATGACGAACGCGCACACCGTCGGCAATATGAACTTCGCTACGCAGTCCGTCAGCAAGAAAGAAGTAAACAAGTGTCCGCACCTGCGCAGAGTGCCGCACAAGATAACATACGAGAACGCGAGGAGGGTACTCATCGGACAAGACAATTGGGACCTCATCGTGTCACGCAAGCTCGCGCATGGTCGGCGCGATCAACTCGTCGCATCGAAGACTCTGCTGGGATGGGTGCCGCACGGAGCACGGACACCGCGAGCGAAGCCGGCAGTATACTACTGCGCACACGTCACTCAAGACGCTCGAGAGAAGAAGATGGAAGCCATCCGCGAGGTCACCAGCGACGAAGAACGGGAGGGAAGCACCGTCCCCATCGGCGGGAGCGAGCTAGGGAAGAAGCTCGACCTGCTGCGGGACCTTCATGAAGACAGCATCCACTTCCGACTTCGAAGAAGAGCGCCGCCAGAAGAAAAAGAAGACCTCCGGCCGCCCACGAAGAGAGAAGCTCGGCCCGCCCGAGCCGACTGGTCACAGGCCACGCCCACCAAGACGTTCGTGGCCCACCGCCTCGCCGAGATCGAAGACAGCACGAAGAAGAACGAGTGGCGCTGGGTACCGTCGGCAATGAACACCGCCGATGACGCTACCCGCGCGGCGCCAGCTGACTTCGACGCGAAGCACCGATGGTTCAACGGACCGGCGTTCCTGTACAGCGAAGAGTCGACATGGCCGCGAGAGGACAAGACCGAAGCCCCAGCGACCGGCGAAGAGAAGGCGTGCGGCGCGGTCTACACGAAGCCGCATGAAGAGAAGCCCGCCGCCATACCGAACATCGAGCGCTTCTCAGACTGGACCCGGTTGTTGCGAGCGACTGCGCGAGTGCTACAATTCGTCGACCTCTTACGTTGCAAGCCCGACGTGCCGCCGCCCGAAGTCGAAGACACCCGCCTCATCGCCGCCGCTAGAAGAAAACGAACGCGAGCGAACGAAGAACGAGACGGGGCCTGGAACAAGCGCACGCCGAAAACCGCCGGTACATCGAAAAAACGCGTTGTACACGAAGAAAGAAAATACATCGCGTTAGAAGCAAAATACCTACTGGCGGCCGAACAGCTGTTAGTACGCGCGTCACAAGAAGACAGCTACGCGAGAGAGAGACAGCGCATCGCGAGCGGACACGCGCCGGACAAGGACGATCGACTACGCAAGCTGAGTGTCTTCATGGACGAAAATCGCCTAATTAGACTACAAGGAAGAATAGCTGCCGCCAGCGACATAGAAGAGGAAACAGTTCGGCCCGTCGTGTTACATGGGAAACATTATTATACACAGTTATATGTTTCTCATATACATCGGAAGTTACATCACGGCGGCACCGAAATAGTAGTGAACGAGCTGCGGCAGCGAGTGTATATAGTGAAAATAAGACCCACAGTTGAAGCGGGTAAGTTGGGTGGTCAAAGAAAACACCCAAACGCTTACAAAAAAAATATATTAATTTCAAGAAAAACCCAGTATTAACTGTAGGTACTAGGGGTGGTAAAGTTCGTTAAGCCTGACTGGTTTTCCGCCGGTAGTGAGGTACTCCCCCTGTTGTCTGCTAGGCGGTAGTGCAGTCCTGGGGTGACTCTGGAACGTTCCGGGGAGCGCCGTAGCTAGCGGGATGTATGTCGCAGTCCCTCCGTCGGTGTCCACGCGTGCTCTCAGGCCGGCCGAGACAAGGAAGTAGGTGGCACGACGCGTGTAAGGGTAAAGTTGCACCCTGGAATTACATCAATCTTGCTTAGGACCAGGAATTTAACGTCCGGCCGGTATGACCCCCAACGATGTCGCCAAGCTAGCAGCAAGGGAGCGAAAAGTAGCTGGTGGGTATGCATACTCAGAACGGAGTTACAGGAAGACAAAGGAATGTGCGGAAGCAAGCTTGCAAACTTATAGCCCTTTTAGAAAAAATAATTTGTAACACGATAATTAAAATAGGGCATTCTCATTACATTTAAATTACTTCGTAGGGCACAATATGCACAAAAAAACTAAAATACTAAGATAGGGCAAATGTATGGGACGCCATTTTATAACGGTACTTTACCGTTACGGAAAGCACATACGTGTACATGGCAATTTAATTACACAGACCTTAATAGGAATTTAAGCATGTAGGAACTCACTAAAACATAATTGGAAGCGAATTAGCAATGATAACTAGCACTTCTTAAAATCTAGATATATAACGTTTCAACACTTACCCTTACGGGGTGCAAGACGATATGTAGCTTTACGGGTACGAAGACGCCATTATATTAAACATCAGGACTACACTGAGGTTACAAAATATGATTTTCCCCATATTTAAATTTAATAAAATTTATTAGTGTGCAGCGCGTATGACGACACGGGCCTCCCCGTGAACGCGACTGCACACGTCCTCTGCTTAAGACGTAAGCACTGGGACTGGCGAATGGCGGGACGAGGCGCAAACGCAGCAAGTAGGAGAAACCCATACATAAAAAAACTGCTGACGCGGTTGCTATCCGCGCCAGTACAGTCGTGCGCACAATCGCGTATACGCTTTTAGAGTTTTATAGCGAAATCTATTACTTATTTCTTTTTAAATCGTGAATGATAACGTGCAACGTTACATTACCCCGCGCGCCACCGAAGGATTTTATTATTCTTGAATGATAAAATCCGCGCTTTCAGTACGTATTCGCATTCTGCATACAAAAAAAACTTCCATTCTTCACGCGTTCAAACTAAGCGAAATAAATCTATACAACAAAGATTTAGCGCATCCTGACAATTGCTAGGTACACTGTCCAAGCATGGACAAGTGACCCCTACGAATACCAAGCGAAACAGATGGATAAGGGTGGTACCTTCAAATACTTAAACACAAACGGCACGGCAGACGACACTGAGCGTGCGCACCGCACACGACCGTAAAGCCCTGCATGACACGACAGACGACACTCAGTGTGCGCACCGTTGATAAAAATGAAACACGTACGGCACGGCAGACGACACCGAGTGTGCGCACCGCACACGACCGTAAAGCCCTGCACGACACGACAGACGACACTCAGTGTGCGCACCGTCGATAAAAATGAAACACGTACGGCACGGCAGACGACACCGAGTGAGCGCACCACACACGACCGTGAAGCCCTGCATGGCACGACAGACGACACTCAAGTGTGCGCACCGTACGCGACCGCCCTCTCGAGCGATATCAGACCCACTCGATTTGTTCGCGTAACTCTTGAACGGTAACGCCAGGAATATCCCCGCGAATTGCAACCTCATACTCCAATTCAGGTTTTTGCAATGACAAAAATTTTACCCGGTGAGCCATTGTAATGTACCAAAAACTAAAATATGTACCGGAAAAACTATATGTACCGAAAACTATGTACCAAAAAATAAAATGTACCAAGGAAAAAAACTCCAACCGTGATAGGGTAAGTGTTGAGCGTTACTAAAACTTAACCTACTCCGTTCTGTTACAAAAGTGGGTAAAAAGAACGTTTGGTTGATTAAGGAAAAGAAAAAAAATATATAGACTTAGTAAGAGGCAACAATAACAACGCCACCAAAACACAACACGATAGTAGCGCAAAATACAGGAAAGGAAAAAAAATAAATAAATTTGCAACTAGTGTGTACAGTATAAAGTGTAAAGAATCACTATAGTAATTAAATATATAAAACAACGCTTGCGTGACTCAACTGAACTAGAGTTCTGCAGCCAAACTAATTACAATTCATAAAATTAACACAAAATAATAATAATATGTATATCACAGAAAACAAAATATTGCAATCACTAACACTTGTGACACCGATTGCACCTACAAGCGATATGCGTAAACAACACAGAGTAACGAACACAACAGAGTAACAAATTTGCTAACATAAAATGCCGAAAAGTGCTAAAATACAAACAAAAATAAATTAACTAGAATAATGTGTCACAAAATTAAAATTGATAAATAATTAATTAAAACAACGATTTATATATTAAAATCGGTAAAAATAAATCGTTCCTATAAAAAAAAATATGTTAAAAAAAATAAGTTAATAATTTAAAAAAAATGACTAGAATTGTTTAATGAAACAAAATTAAAATAATAAAATAAATAATAATTTTAAAACTCGTAAAAAAAACCAAAAATCGTTAAAATGGACGAAATCGTCAATCGATAAAACGAAATACGTACACACTAGTTGCTGCAACCAAAAAACAAAAAGCAACGTTTCACAAACATAAAAAAAACAACCAACACCAACTACTTCTACACAGCGGAAACCAGACTTTGACCACGTTAAAGGGCGCCAATGAAACTTTGACCACGTTAAAGGGCGCCAATGAAGCGGGTAAGTTGGGTGGTCAAAGAAAACACCCAAACGCTTACAAAAAAAATATATTAATTTCAAGAAAAACCCAGTATTAACTGTAGGTACTAGGGGTGGTAAAGTTCGTTAAGCCTGACTGGTTTTCCCCGGTAGTGAGGTACTCCCCCTGTTGTCTGCTAGGCGGTAGTGCAGTCCTGGGGTGACTCTGGAACGTTCCGGGGAGCGCCGTAGCTAGCGGGATGTATGTCGCAGTCCCTCCGTCGGTGTCCACGCGTGCTCTCAGGCCGGCCGAGACAAGGAAGTAGGTGGCACGACGCGTGTAAGGGTAAAGTTGCACCCTGGAATTACATCAATCTTGCTTAGGACCAGGAATTTAACGTCCGGCCGGTATGACCCCCAACGATGTCGCCAAGCTAGCAGCAAGGGAGCGAAAAGTAGCTGGTGGGTATGCATACTCAGAACGGAGTTACAGGAAGACAAAGGAATGTGCGGAAGCAAGCTTGCAAACTTATAGCCCTTTTAGAAAAAATAATTTGTAACACGATAATTAAAATAGGGCATTCTCATTACATTTAAATTACTTCGTAGGGCACAATATGCACAAAAAAACTAAAATACTAAGATAGGGCAAATGTATGGGACGCCATTTTATAACGGTACTTTACCGTTACGGAAAGCACATACGTGTACATGGCAATTTAATTACACAGACCTTAATAGGAATTTAAGCATGTAGGAACTCACTAAAACATAATTGGAAGCGAATTAGCAATGATAACTAGCACTTCTTAAAATCTAGATATATAACGTTTCAACACTTACCCTTACGGGGTGCAAGACGATATGTAGCTTTACGGGTACGAAGACGCCATTATATTAAACATCAGGACTACACTGAGGTTACAAAATATGATTTTCCCCATATTTAAATTTAATAAAATTTATTAGTGTGCAGCGCGTATGACGACACGGGCCTCCCCGTGAACGCGACTGCACACGTCCTCTGCTTAAGACGTAAGCACTGGGACTGGCGAATGGCGGGACGAGGCGCAAACGCAGCAAGTAGGAGAAACCCATACATAAAAAAACTGCTGACGCGGTTGCTATCCGCGCCAGTACAGTCGTGCGCACAATCGCGTATACGCTTTTAGAGTTTTATAGCGAAATCTATTACTTATTTCTTTTTAAATCGTGAATGATAACGTGCAACGTTACACAGTGAAAAACGCAGTGTTTAGTGTGTGTGCTACGTAAGGCTAAACCGGCCGCCCCCGCAACAGGCGACCTGCCCGCCGCCCGTCTAGCCCATCACGCTCGGCCCTTCACATATACGGGCCTAGACTACTACGGGCCGCAGGAAGTCACAGTGGGGCGACATCGCGAGAAGAGATACGTCGCGCTATTCACCTGCATGACATCGAGGGCTGTGCACCTGGAGCTGGTCGCCTCGCTGAGCACGGACTCCGCCATCAACGCGCTGCGACGGTTCATCGCTCGTCGTGGGTGTCCTACGGAGTTATGGAGTGACAACGCAACGGCCTTCCGAGGAGCGGATCGCGAACTCTCAAACGCGATCAAGGAAGCTGCAGCAGCAAGGCATATCAACTGGCGGTTCCTGCCCCCCTCCGCCCCGTTCATGGCTGGGGTGTGGGAGCGAATGGTGCGAACCGTGAAGGAGGCGATGAAGGCTACGCTGCACGAGAAGTACCCGAGCGACGAGACCCTGCAGACCCTGCTCGCCGAGGTGGAGGCGACCGTGAACTCCAGGCCCCTGACCTACGTGGCTGTGAACCCCGATGACCCTCCAGCGCTGACTCCGAACATGATCCTGCTCGGGCCGGACTGCTACTCGCCGGCACCAGGAGCCTTCGAAGAAAGCGACGCCAACGCACGCCAGCACTGGAGGCGCGCGCAGCAGCTGGCAGACTCCTTCTGGCGGCGATGGGTGCGGGAGTACACCCCGATACTCCAACACCGGCGGGAAGTCCTCCATATAAGTATTTATATTTTCCGTAATGAAAGGTTCCCCGACTGCAATCTAAACAAAATATAGTAAGTAATAAGACAAGCGCCTATATAATTGTGCAGATACGCTCACAAGAATTAATCTGAAAAAAGAATTATTTGTTACCTTTCAGTTCGCTTAAAACGGCAGTCGTGTTTTTTAATTTTTTAATTATTTTATTTATTTGAAACCTTTTAGAGAATCTGGAGATTCCTTAAAGTTGGAAAGAATTTCAAAAACCGACTTCGCAGAGGGCTGAAGCTTCGCTCTTGGGGCCCGAGGAGTTCCCATCCCGCTAATTTTGGGCGAAGCCGAAGGGCACGCCACGTTAGGGCAGGAAAATTGCTGGAACCAGTGTAAATCTATGTTGCGCGAGTTAGAAGGGCGAGTTTCAGGGTGGGAGGCCGAAAACTGAGCTCGGGGAGGCCCGGACCTTCACTTCGAGGGCCCAAGCATGTCGCTTGCAAATTTAAAGAGAGGCCGAAGGCCGAGCTGCGAGAAAATTGAACTACCATGCTTCTTCAAATACCCCAGCATCTAAAAAACCGACATCCGCGTAGGGCCCAAGGCACGACGAGCGAGCCCACACGGTACATCCGTCCCTCTTAACTGATTTAGTAATCGAGTCGGAGCGCCCAACGTGCAACGGTTCGCTTCGAACTCCAACGAAGACTTAAAGCCGAGCTCTGCGTAGAGCCAACGGCCAAAAGCGGCACTCAGAGGCGCGCGAGTTCGCGAGGCGTAAGGCCGAACTGCCAAAGCCCAGCACTACCACGTCAGCCAACGGGATAGTGTAACGTTAAAATGGATCCGACGATCGTTTCAACAACCTGCAAAGGCCGTAGGACGTACTCCGCGTAGGGCCAAAGGCCCGAATCGTTCCTCAGAGAGGCGCTGGTTTGCGAGGCCGAATGCCGAGCCCCCGGCCCGGACCACCGAAGCCAGAGGTACAGACTATAACTTAGAGGGCCCAAGTGTCACTTGCAAGAAATTTAAAGCAAGGCCGAAGAAGGGACGAAGTACTTGAGCGTAAATATCGGGGTGCTTCAAGCGCGAGCCCGATGGTCGGAGTCCCGACGAGCGAGCCCAAGCGGTACAACCATTCTTCTTAACTGCCTTAACAATCGAGCCTAGCGCTACCACACTACCTACGTGATGGAATAGTGTAACATGAAAACGAATTGGAGTTCCGTAGACCAGAAGAACGTTTCCACAACCTGCGAAAGCTGTAAACTGAGCTCTGCATAGGGCCGAAGGCCCGAAGTGTAAAGAGGCGCCGGCTTGCAAGCTACCAGAGCCCAGCGCTCCTTCGCTGTACAATGGAAAAGTGTAGCATTAAACCGAATTTCACGGCCGCAGGTCCGAAAAATCGTTTCGAGAAAATGCGGAGGCTGAAAGCCGTGATTCTCATAGGGCCGAAGGCCTGGAGTGCGGCCACCCGGCGCGCTTGCCTGCGAGCTGCGTGAGACTCAAGTTTCCAGGCAAACCGACCTTCATTCGTACCAACTCCCCTGCGCAAATGTTAAGGCCAAACCCGACCCTGATCTGATCAAAAGCCAACAGTACAACGGTCAAAACCTTGCCCCCCCCCCCCGCTTTAGCACCCTTAGAACACATCTAGCACCATATGTCTGACTAAGCTCGTTTTATAGTGACGTTGTTGTTCTTATCATGTGCCTAATTACAAATTTTACATTTAACAAAAATTGTAGGCTCATATTTTTGATGAAAAAAAAAAAACGGCGCATATGAAATGTCTCGTACACGATACGTATAGCAATTTTGTTTGGCCACAATTGCTAATGTGATTGTATTTTAGGGACATTCCTCTGATATGCGAATCATATCGTACGTTATTTTTGATATTGTATTCTGGCCGTTCTGCGCAACGCTGGCCCAATACTTGTTGGGCACTTCTCAATGAATTGATTCTTGAATTTCATCGCAGATGTATGCAAGCTCCCTCACAATGTTTTCCTACACCACACAAAATGTTAAGTTCGCACCACGATTTTGATACGAAATCGACTGTTTGGGCTATAATTTTTTCAGCATTTAAGCCGACACATGTTTCCAACTAATATAATTATGACTGATCATTGAGCTATTTCTTACTAATTAACCGTTACTTTCGAACGGTTCGGACAACTGAGGCAGCTGTGGCAGCTTTTGGTAGTCATGTCATCATAAAAATATGACAACTTCATTTGCCTATGAATTATTATCGGATCCAATATATAAAATTGTTCAGATTCTATGGTAAATAAATATTAACTAGCTCTTGAAATTTTACTGTTAACACTGAAAAACACTATTTTGTATCGAAATTATGGAGTCAACTTAAACTTTTGACCGGTACTGTATATCAAACGATATATCGTAGGTATATAAGTTTTATTTGAAAAACTTATCGGTTATGAGCCGGGGATTGAACCCACGACCGCTGCGTAGCAGCCGTGCATTTTACTCCTTGATCACAAGCGCGTAATGTATCTGTCTATCTTTTTCATACACACTTAGCGGTCAAGAAGATGTGTCAACGGTGACAGTCCTGTCACGGCTTAGGTGTTAAAGAAAAACTTCAATAGTGCGATGTAGAACATTTCGAGTTTTCTCTTCGAACATATACTTAAACATATAACTTGTATATATATTTACAATCTGCATACAAAATGCTTTAATTTGATACCCAAATCATAGCATTTAGATGATATAATTATTCTTTGCGCTTTAATTGTATTTTAATGAATCTGGCTTTTCTAGAATAAGTAACAAACATATAAGTTGTACACATATTCGTAATCGTTGTTTGAAGCTCTTCATTTTGATACCAAACTCGATAGGTTTCTTTCATATTTTTTTTTTTTGGTTGGATAACATTGAATTTTTAGGGCGCCATATTATTTTAAACGTGACGTCACATATCCTATGTTACCCGCGACGTCACGAGGATTCTAATGATACCTTACACTATTAAAAACGGTTAAGTGGTCGCGAAGATCTGCGCGTTTAAAGAAAATATGAAACATACATAGGGGCTGAACACATATACTCTCCTTTTGGCAGTCGTGTAAAAAAACTGGCAATGTTAGGGACCTGAACAACTACCGACCAATTTCTCTCGCAACGATCATTGCCAAAGTGTTTGATGCCATGCTCAATACACAGTTAGACCAATATATGCATCTTCATGATAATCAGTTCAGGTTTCGGCCTAAATTGTCCACTGAGAATGCCATACTGTGCCTGAAGCATGCCGTCAGATACTACACCGATCGTGAGACTCAGGTCTACGCCTGTTTCCTCGATCTGTCCAAGGCCTTTGACCTGGTGTCTTACGAAGAGTTATGGGAAAAGCTCGAGGATATTAGTTAAATTGCCGAAAGAAGTTATAAACATATTCAAATACTGGTACAGACATCAGGTTAATACTGTCAGATGGGCGGGGGCAACGTCGGAACCTTACCGGTTACAGTGCGGGGTGAGGCAGGGGGGGCTTACCTCCCCCTCTCTCTTCAACCTCTATATGAACGCACTCATCGTAGCGCTCAGCAGCCAGCATGTCGGATGCCATGTGGATGAGGTGTGTGTTAATAATCTAAGTTACGCAGATGACATGGTGCTGCTGAGCGCGTCGGTGTGTGGGCTCAGGAAGTTGATTAGCATATATGTGAAGAGTACGCGCAAGAACATGGCTTGAAATATAAGGTGACCAAAAGTCAGTATTATATGGTCTTTGAGGCTGGTGGAAAACGACCATTTAGTGTGCCACCCATCAGGCTAAACGGTATGCCACTAGAGAGGGTGACACAGTTTAAATACCTGGGTCATATCCTGACGGTCGACCTCAGGGACGATGCTGACCTAGAAAGGGAGCGGAGGGCGCTCTGCGTACGCGGCAATATGATAGCCCGTAGGTTTGCACGGTGTTCCAGGGATGTAAAAGTAACCCTATTCAAAGCCTACTGTACGTCCCTGTACACGTGCAGCCTGTGGGTGAACCACACCCAGAAAGCGTACAGCTCCCTCCGGGTCCAATTCAATAACGCCTTCAGGGCGGTGATGGGGTTACCTCGTTACTGCAGCGCGTCGGGCATGTTCGCTGAGGCACGCACCGTGTGCTTCCATGCGACCATGCGACTGCGCGCTGCGTCCCTTGTGCGCAGGGTGCGGGCCAGCTCCAACACCGTCCTGGCGATGATTGCCCAAAGGATGGACTGCCCGTATATGCAGCATTGCTGCTCTAGGCATATTAGGTTAAGTTAGTGATGTATGTTAGGTTAACTTAGTAATTTATTGTTATTGTATTATGTTTTATGTACTATGGGTTGTGTGACCTGAAATAAATCAATTTTATTTTTATTTTATAAACCCACACTCGAGTTTTAATGCCCTTCATTATGTACAGTTACATAAACTATTGATAAATTTTTTCACCAATTTACACACGTACAGCACACCACTAGAAGAGAAGTAACTCAACAGACACAAATTAGGTTGTTGCGATAAACCTTCAAAATAAATGCTCCCAACAGAAATTACACGCACAGAGAAAAAGTTTTCACGTAACCGAGCAGCACACATACGAACATGATACGAACGAAATAGTGTTGCGACACACCTTATGAATGAATATGTGTCGAAAATGCCTTATGGCTAAAATACTATTACCTAATTTAAAAAAAAAATAAGAAATTATTATTGTGAAGACAGTATAAATAAATACTTTTGACAAATATATGTTAACTTCACAACGTTGGCATATCAAATCGATCCGATTACAATAAAACTCATAGAATAGATTCATTATGTACCTACAAATAGAGAGTTTCTGACACAAACAATATGTATTTGTCAGCCTCCGTAGCCTAGTTGGTAGTGACCCTGCCTACAAAGCTGGAGGTTCCGGGTTCGAATCCGGGCGAGGGCATTATTTGTGTATTTATTTATCACAAATATTTGTCCTTGGGCATGGCTGTGTATACAGCGTGTATATTTGATATAACCGCAAACTTTAGGGGGTCTTAGTATAGGCACTACGTAAATTAATATATTTATCGTAAAATTATTTAAAAAGGCGAACTTTTTTTTTGATATAAAATAATCCAGCACGCAATGTAAAGCTTTGTTGTTGTTTGTTGATAATAAACATCGTAATGTCACAACTGTCACTAGTGATAAGTGTACACCGTACATTGCTGCTCAAAAAAAAATTAATTACGGCATGGTAGTTAACGCCAAATTAATAATTGTCATAAAAGTCAGATTATAATACTTAAATCTACCTCTGGTTACAATATGCGGCTATATTTCATATACACACTGTATATTTAAGTATCTATAGGTATATATCTATTATATACAGGGTGGCCCATTCAAATCGGTCAGTATGGGAAAATCTGAAACTATATGACATACGACGATCTGTTCTTAGGAACCATGTCATCGATTTTAATAATAAGGAAAACTGCGTTGATAAATATGAGAAATACAAAACTTTTTTCTTAAGATTTACACAATAAACACCTAGTAAAATAAATGCGAGTACGTGAAAACAATGAATTCCATTCATTTTAGACATCATGTTTCTTAGAGACATTTACTGCTTAAGACCTACACAAACGATATTTGAATAGAAATAGTGTAAGTTTATTTTTTCGAAACAACAGAGTTCGATTTCCTAGCTGGGTACAGTTTTTTTTTCAAATGTATGAATGCAGTTTTTCTTTTTATCAAAATTGGTGACATAGTTCCTAAGAACAAATCTTCGTATGTCTTATAGTTTCAGACTTTCCCATACTGACCGATTTGAATGGGCCACCCTGTATATCGTCGCCTGGTATCGACATCACAAGCCTTAATTGAGCTTACTGTGGGACTAGGTTGATTTGTGTAAGATGTTCCAAGATATTTATATATTTTTATTTTTATTTTACCAGTTCATCGACTCACAAAACAAAACGAATCGTCGCCAGAAACGGTATTTACTAAAAGTTCTGGTGTGCTATGCTGGGTCATTTTCGGCAGTTCTAAAGAGGTCTATGCTCTGGTAAAAATATAAAAGTGACAAAAAAATATATTCTGAAATCTCAATTTTCTCATAGTTCAGGTGTGCTATGCAGGGGCATTTTCGGGAGTTCTAGGCTAGTTTTTGATCTTAAATGATAGTGACAGCTCTAACATTATCAAAACCAAAGAGACCTCTGCTCTGAAAAAAATATTAACCCGGCGGGAGTGTGGCAGGGTATCTCATACCCTGCGTTTGACTTATGTCAATATATTTAGAGTTTATTTTTGTTTAACTTTTTTTCACCACACTCTCGCTGGGTAGTGACAAAAAAAAATCAGAAATTTAAATTTTTTCGAAGTTTAGGTGTGCCGTGCTGGGACATTTTCGGCAGTTTTAGGCTAGTTGTTGACCTTAATCGATAGCTACGGCTACGATATTATGAAAACCAAAGATTTCTCTGCTCTGGAAGGAAAATAAATATTACAAAAAAATATTCAATTTTCTCAAAGTTCAGGTGTGCTATAATAATAAATAATAAAATTTATTTATTATCGACAAGCAAATAGTACAGGTAGTAAACAATAAAGTGACTTAAATTCTATAACATTTCCTTATGCTTATCTCTAGACTAAGACTAAAACCAGCAACGAATTAACTTAAGTACCCGCACTAGGCGAACCTGTATCGCGGGGACCTTAAACAAGTTAGTTTGTATCTGGATGATATTGCCGGTTGACAAAATATAATAACATGTTTAGTCGGCTACATCATCTACAACATATTTTACAAAAGAACAATAAAACTAAATTCTAACTAAGATAACTAAAAATTATCTTACTAAATGACAACGTTAACTGTTTCTAATTTGAAAAACTTTTTCCGTGTCTTCATACGATAGAGTGGCAAGCCACTTATTAATAATTCTTGAGGCTTCAGAAAATGAGCTATTTTTGATGTCAACGTGTTTTGTAACGGCATTATATATATGAGAAGAAATATATGGATCGAAGCGCTTAGCAAAGGTTGTTCGTACCTCAGGAATTTGTAATCTATAAAATCTTTTGCTCAACATTTTTTTGTGTTCTATAGATCCAAGTATTTTTTTGTGCTTGACAGTGACTATTTTAGAAATATACAATTGGCGAACAGTGAGCACATCGCAATGCTTGTAAAGTAAATGTGTCGGGTAGGTGGACGGTTTTTTAAGCATTGTCTTCAGGACAGCTCGCTGTGCTCGTTCTGCCTCGACCATCGCAGTTTTGCCAGCGCTTCCCCAACAAGATATGCAATAAGTAATAAGAGATTGACATAGTGCTATGCTGAGGCATATTCGAGAGTTCTTGGCTTTTTTTATCTGAAACGATAGTTACGGCTCTAATATTATCAAAACCAAAGCGTTTCCTGCTCTGGTAAAATATAATAAAGACAAAAAAATATATTCCGAAATTTAATTTTTCACATAGTTCAGGTGTTTTGATATTTAACGATTGCTAACTACTCTGATTATATAAAAAGCAAAGACTTCTCTGCTCGGGTTAAAATATAAATGTGACAAAAAAGGATTCTGAAACTTCATTTTCTCTTAGTTCTGGTTTGCTATGCTAGGGCAGTTTCAGCAGTTTCAGGCTAGGCCAGGCTAGGAGCTTGCTCTGGTAAAATTGTTTCTCTAAATCATCTCCGAAAATTGTTTGTACGAATATTACATCGCAACCAATTTTTCGCATAAAGTCATTTCGCCGAAAGATCATGTTCCAATTGAATCTTATGAAATCGTTTCATTTCCCAACTAAATGGTTGGCAATTATATCTTTGGGCTTGGTTTCTAATTGGAACTTTTTGTAATACATATTTTCATGTGGTTTATGGCTTAGTTGGCATTTAGTTAGCTAAATTATTAATTTTTTTGGGTATAGTATCATTTACTTTACAAGGATGTAACTTTCATTTGGGGCGATTTTTAAATAGGTATGCGGGGTTTTATATTAAAATGTTGATAAACAATAAAACGCGGGTTCTAAACAGTAATTTAGATGAAACCGATGAGGGATCGCAATGCCGGGGGAATAACAAAACAGTCGGTTCTGGCAAATAACAAAACAGTCGCTGTATGGTCACAGTTTCACCTAACACTCCTCCTCGCTTCGCTCGTCGTCGTACCTAACAGGACTCTTTAAAATCCGTTTTATAATAATTCTGCCAAATGAAAAGTTGTCATACAAAAAGTTGCTAACTGTTGGTTGTCAAAGTGAACCATCGGCGAAATGTTGGTTGGCAAATGAAATTCGGACAAAAAAAGTTCGGAGAAAAGGCAGAACCCCGGTAAAATTATAAGGTTGACAAAAAATTACTGAAATTTTAGTATTGTCAAAATTCGGTATGTTATGCTGGGACATTTTCGGCAGGTCCTGGCTAGCTTTTAATTTTAAACGATAGATTCTGTTCTGTATTTATCAAAACCAAAGAGGCCAGTAAGAAAACACTTAACGAAACAACCTTTCACTAAAATAAAAAAAAAATGAAAAATCCGTTGATTAAAATTTCTATATTGGACACTGGTTTTGTTATGAAAGTATTAAAAAACCGGCCAAGTGCAAGTCGGACTCGCGCGCGAAGGGTTCCGTACCACTATCAATTTATTATTAAAAAATACAGTTAAATCAATCTACCTCAAAAACTATAGGATATATAATATTTTCTTCGGTTACCGCGAGGATTACTCATGAAATAAAACTATGAAAACGGATAAACTCGCGTATATTAACTAATTTTAACTTCATTCCGACGTTTCGAACACTTTACAGGGTTTTTTAGTACTGGCAACATTTTTTCAAAATTATTTTAAATTTCCTTATTAATCAAAATTGTATGTTTTGGTTAAATGCATGATGATCTTAAGATGTACTACAAATGTTTTTTGAAAAGAGTTGTCCCGCTGAGTTTCTTGCCGGTCCCAATTTTGGGATACCTTCCTAACAATACAATCATACAAAGGAAGGAAATACTTCTCAGGCAGTGGCGTAGGGATAGAACCGGCGTAGATTATTTATTTTGTCTCTTGTCTTCATTCTGAAAATATTTGTAATGAATAACTAGCTTAATTTACAAATTTTGTATGTACTATCGGGTTCAAAATAGCGTGGACACCTCTAGGGCGACTTTCCTATGCGCTCGCTTGAGCTCTGTTAGCATAGGTTGTCTTATCCACACTAGATGGCGCTGCTGGCGAAGCGCAATGAACTATTTAGAAGGTCTACCGCGAACTTGGAGAATCGTAAATGTCGAGCATCTATCTCTGTCACTCTAATAAAGGCGTCTTCAACTTGACAGAGACAGATACTTGAAATTAACGATATTTATAGTTCGCTGTAGGCTCTCTGATTATTAAAATATTTTAAATAATGAATATTATCTATCTAATAATATTATTTAGTATACCTTTGTGGTAAATAAATAAAACCACATTTATAAATAATTATGTTTATTCTTAAATCATTAGAAAGAAGATGAGCGCTTTCGAAATGTCAGTTTACTAAAAAACACCGTTCAAAAATAGTTCATTACAAATATGTAATAATATTTTATAATTATTTACATATTGGTCCGATTATTCTATAATTAATATAAATAAGGCAACATTCCACAGGTTCAATCACTTTGAATAAACATTAAGACACGTCAAAATTATTTACCTTATTTTAATCTTAAATAGACCCAAGTATCAGTAGTTTCAACCAGTCAAATAACTTTCGGAATCGATGTAATCACCTGATATCTATGTATTATGTAAACAGTTTTGAATTGATATTTCATTCATAGTCGTAGGTGAATAAAAATCGATCACTCGGTCAGGCGGTATTTAGCCTAGTGTAGTGCTACCCACCCATTTCAACCAGAGACCCAATATTATTAAACGATGGGCTATCCAGTATTTCTTCGCCTAGGGAACACAGTAAAAGTTACAGACATATTTTAGTACAGTGGATCACTAGCTGTTCAGACTGCCGACGAGTAAATTTTCTAAGAGTATTCACTCGCCCGCGAAGAATAAACTCGCCGATAGCTACCTACTCACTGCTCGCAAGTAGCTATCGGCATGTCGCTACTGCTGATTTGTGATTGTCAAATTGGTAAAGGCCTATTGTTCCGCTTGAGGATAACAACGATTTTCTAGTTGAATTCATACGCAAGAATGCTCAGAAGAGCGAACCTAGAAAGGTTCGCTTTACATTTATTATATCGAGAGCTGAGTGGCCAAACCCGATAAGTCGAGATATTTTTTCATTGAAAAAACAAACCTCACGTAAGTGACATTTAGTTCGTAATTCAAAAACCGGTTTTCTCGAGTTATCGGCTTTGACCCCGCCACCTTCGATACCCCGTAAAACCTCTCGTTTCACATGACACGAGTTGTAACAACTGAGATATTTTCCCACCTGTTACCACTTTAATATTTGGTGGTATGATACCACTACTGGTATCTACTGGGAAAAAGAAATCCCACGATTTTTAATTCCCAGTTGTTACCACTTGTGGGAATAAATAATAATAATAAATATCTTGGGACATCTAACCCAAATCTACCTAGTCCCACGGTAAGCTCAATTAAGGCTTGTGGGTGGGTGATGTGGGTACCAAGCGACGATATATATATATATAATAGATAGAAAGATATAGATACTTAAATACATAGACAGCCATGACCAAGGAACAAAATATTTGTGATAAATAAATGCACAAATAATGCCCTCGCCGGGATTCGAACCCGGAACCTCCAGCTTCGTAGGCAAGGTTACTATCAACTAGGCTACGGAGGCTGACGCCCCCGAAACTATGGTCTAATACCGTAAAATCACCTAACTATGGTCCAATACTGCAACTATATAATAGTCCACAATTTCAATTCTTAATAAACGTCAGTCCCAATCTTCTTGTTGGGAGCATTTGGAGTTTAGTTAGGTAGTTTTACGGTACTTATTGTGTTTATTCAGGAATTGCTAACGGATAAAAACACAAAAAAATAGGACACTTCATATTTTTCTTATTTTTTATTAATTAATTACAAATTACAACCAATCTTAATCTTAATAAATAATTTATGTCTTGTTAGCAAAAAACGCTGTTTAATCAATTTGCAGTTGCACTTATGAATGATAATACGTATTAAAAGAAATACAAAAGCTGTATCTGATTTTAACCCTATATATTTTATTACTTTACCTACAAGGCGTATTTATTTCAAACCAAAACATAATAATAAATCTTATGACTGCACAATGGAAGCTAAAACATATTTTTTTATTATATTTGCCAATTTCTAAGAATTAACTTTTCACAGTTATAGATTAATCCTTATTAATATGAGGGTAAGACTCACCATTTTTCCGATAGCCTTAACGTCATATATATATAAGGCTCATTTCTAAACTATCAAATGTTCATTTTTAGAAATCGGCAATTTTAAATAACTATTATACTACAAGATATGTAAGGTTCTGAAATTAAATTACCTTCC
>JALPQI010031596.1:0-11357 GCA_025490895.1 Thaumatotibia leucotreta | reverse complement strand
AAAGTTGTGAGTGACGTCACAAAGGCAAGAAATTCATTTTTTATGTTTAGTGGGAGCTCAGAGTCCCAGTCACATTTTAAGGTCCAAAGCCGTTGCAGAATGACCTTGGCTTCTACTACGCATGGGCCTACGAGGCCTAAGGGATCGAAAACTTGACTTACGACAGACAAAATATTTCTTTTTGTTATTTTATGCGGAACTTTAATGTCTATTGAAAAAAGTAACACGTCCATTTTAGATTGCCAATAGAGGCCTAAAGTTTTACAAGGCGACGTGCTATCAAGGTTAAGTGCCTTATCATTGTCTTCCTTGTGATCAAGAATGGATTGTAGCAATTCAGGACAGTTAGATTGCCATTTACGCAGGTTAAACTTCGCAGACGCTAGTCTCGCGACTACCCCTTTACCGATCTCGGCTAATGCCTCCACGGAGTCGCTACCACTTAAAAAATCGTCTACGTAAAAGTCGTGCTGTATTGCGCGTTTAACCCGGGCATCCTCACATTGATCAGCAAGAGAAACAAGGCATTTTGTTGCTAAGTAAGGCGCACAAGCAGTGCCGTATGTAACCGTATTTAATTTATACGTTTTTAAAGGATCGGAAGGATCGAACCTGAACATGATTTGTTGTAACGAGCGTTGAGAAGGCTGGACTAGTATAGCTCGATACATTTTTTCAACGTCGCTTGAAATAACATACTTATGTTGTCTGAAGCGGAGCAAGATTGACAGAAGGTCATCTTGGACGGTCGGACCAACCATCTGGATGTCATTGAAGGACTTCCCACTAGTCGTGACGGCTGACCCGTCGAAAACGACCCTCAAACGTGTAGTCAAACTTGAACGAAGAATTCCAAAATGCGGGAAAAAATATGATTTTTCTGATGATGATGATGATGTATTTTCACTCATGTGTCCTAATTCTATATACTCGCGTATAAAATCGAAATATAAGTTTTTAAAGGGAACATCGCGCGCGAGTCGCTTCTCTAATGCTAAAAAAACGACGCTTGGCCATGTGATACGAGTCGCCAAGTACATCTGGTGACTCATTCATAGGCAAGGTCACAACAAAGCGGCCATCGTTATCGCGAATGGTAGTATCTGCGAAAGTTTTCTCGCACGCCTGCTCTTCATAAGACATCGAATGTATAGGAGACACCGAATCTAATTCCCAAAATCGAGTAATATTAAGTTCCTCGGTATGCGTGAGGAAAGAACAAAAATAAGAGTCGGTTGTGTTTTTATAATTTGTAGGTATGGAACCGACAACTAGCCACCCTAACATTGAATCCCGTAATTGGGGTTTATTTTTCCCTAACCTAATGGCTACGGTACCTAATACCTCCCAAAATACTTCTGCCCCAACCAAGATGTCTACGACAGACGGTATATGAAAAGACGGGTCAGCTAATGTAATGCCGGTAGGTATAGGTATGTTCGAAGTATCAACAAGGCGGTCAGGAACTGATTTGTTAATCACATTTGTAAGAAGACAATTTACGGTCGTCTTATAGCCACCATGAAGCGAGTGAATCGTTATATCACAAAACTCGTTACTGTGTGAAATTTGCTCATTGATACCTCTGATCGTGGCTCTCACGTCGTGTCTCGCCAAACCAAGCCGCTGGCACAGGTCCCGCGTCACGAGGTTCGAAGTCGAGCCGTTGTCCAGGAGTAGACGCACCTCCCGAAGCTCACCGTTCACGTCGCTCACGTGCACCAACGCTGTGGATAACATTCCAGAAGTCTTAGCCGGAGTAAACACGTTTGCCTGAATATTGCCGCTAAAATGAACATCTGGGACTGGAAACTCAGTGCTGGAAGATGCGTCATCGGCATGTTTATGAAGAAGTGTGTTATGCTTATTTTTGCAATATTTGCAATGAGATAAGACGCACTGTTTCTCTAAATGTCCAGGCCGGAGACAATTTTTACAAACGGAATATCCATTGACATTTTTTATCCTAGTATCAATATCTAATTTACGGAAAGATTCACAAGTAAATAAGAAGTGATTTTGTTTACAATAAGGGCAAACAATAGGCTTGCGATAAGAGCTACTCGCTATTTTTTGTGACTCGTTATTTGAGTGCAACTGAGGTTTATGTTTCGGTTTGTAACTATTATTGTTACTGTTATAATTACTAACATTACAATCGTTGTTAAGAGACTCCAACAAGTCGGCTCTGTTATTTAAAAACGTAACATACTGTTGCAACGTCGGTGAACCTGTTAAAAGGTTCCTATGTTCCTCCCATTCGCGCTTAGTTATAGTGTCCAACTTGTTAGACATTATGTACACTATTAAGGTATCCCAGTGGTCGGTCGGTTCACCTAAAGTCGAAAGAGCACGCAAGTTTTTATTAGTTACGTCCACCATGTTACGTAATAATGTACTCGACTCATGTTGCATAGGTTCAAGGTTAAACAAGGCCTGGATGTGGTTATTAATTAAAAGACGTGGGTTATCGTACCGCTCGGATACTAACTGCCACGCTTTGTGATAGTTATCACTACTAAAATCTAGACTTTGAATGACAAGGGCCGCGCTCCCTTTTAAAGATGCCCGAAGATAATGAAATTTACTTATGTCATTGATGCCGGTATTATTATGAATAAGGGAAATATACGTATCTCTATAGCCGAGCCAAAGCTGATAGTTCCCGTCGAAGTGAGGAAGGTCAATCTTGGGCAGACGAACGAAGTCCCGCCGGCCTGCTCCGCATGACGTGGAGCACGTAGACGCGGAGCCGGCGGCGCGACCGCCGCTCGCCTGCACCGTCGGACTCAACAGATGTCGAGCAGTCGAAACCAACACAAAGAACTGGCTTTCGAATTGCTCCCGCTCCGCATATGCGTCGTCAGGCTTTTCAACCAAAGCTTCGATCTCCATCTGTAAAGCGTCAAACTCGGGATAAACCGACTCGATTTTATCCAAACGGCACTGTAACTCCGTAATTTGTAACTCACTTAATATTTCACACGATTTAACCACGTTAATATAGGTATTAAACAGCGTTAATTTAGCTTTTAAACTGCCACGTTTTTTAACTAACTCTTTAATCGTGTCAGCCATTTTGATTAACTATTCAATTTAAATATGCAGTCAAATAAGGTGCGAACACTAACAAGGTAAAATGCAACTGGCGAGAACAAAAGAAGCGGAGTAGATAAGCAGCTGCGCGCAGATTTGATGATTTAGCGAATAAATCGATGTTACTGAGGCAATGATAATATGGAATGGAGGCGGCTTTTTAATATGCAATTAATTTAAGATCAATATTATTTTATGAAATTAACCTATGATTTGTAATTATGTACGGTTAGGAATATGTGAAGCTGTTGATTTTGGGTGAAGAATAAGCAATTTTAAGATGAAGATTTGTGCCTGATATGTATAGATGTATTCGTAATTCCTAGGAAAATAGGTATAGAAGGCGAAAGAAAGGAATTGGAACGAACTCACTCTGTCAAGTCCTACGTATTCAGGCGATGTGTTCGATGTGATGTACTGGAACTGGAGCTCCTGATGTGATGGGTGTCCGACGAACGTCCCCCTTATGCCGGTGACGCTGGGATCCCTAGTTGCGAAGTCTGCTGCGTGTTCTTCCTATGCCGAAGAAACTGAAGACAGCGATGACGATGGCAAAGTGTGGTCAAAGTCCACTTTCTCGATGAACCCGTTGATGGCTTAGTCTATCCTTTGTCTTGAAGGTTGCGAAGGACCATATGTAGCCGCCGTAGGTGTCCTCGACGACTCGTATAAATAAAACTTCGATATGTAGAAGACTTGGTATAATCCAATAGGTAC
Source organism: Thaumatotibia leucotreta (assembly GCA_025490895.1). Taxonomy (NCBI): domain Eukaryota; kingdom Metazoa; phylum Arthropoda; class Insecta; order Lepidoptera; family Tortricidae; genus Thaumatotibia; species Thaumatotibia leucotreta. Next base: position 7,544 of record JALPQI010031596.1, on the reverse strand, counting down.
TTTGGTTTACAAAAGATAGTGCCAATATAACGGTTGAGTACAAGTGGTTGGTATGGATGATGATGAAAGAGTGATTTGCAAGATTTGAAACTATGAGTATGAACGTTATTCTAACTTAATTCTAATTGGCCGCGGGAAAGCGTATGTGGAGCGCTGCTATTGGAGCTTAGAAGAAGCTTCCGAATAGTAGGCGAGCCGAAGGTGCGTTTAGCTACTGCATGAATGTAATAAGTATTATATAAAAAAAGGTTGCGTTCGCAACAGTGGCTTAGATAGGTTTTAGACAAAGGACGGCAGATTCACCGAGCTAAACATGGGCGCGGTGTCTTCGAATTCGGCGCGAAACGCGATCCATTCCGTAACGTTGCCGTCAAACGTGGGCAATTCGGGCGGTTTATGTATCACGGGAGTGTATTGCGTATACGGCACATTAATCGCTTGTGGTTGAGTTTGGCGGTATTTCTCGGCAACGGGTGCCGGCGGCGCGGCCTCGCGGGGCGACGGGAATTTGATATTCGCGACGGCTGGTTTTAACTGAACTTGTTGTTCCACCCAACCTCTGACTCGTTGCTCGGTTTTACTAATGTCGGATATGACACTGCCGCTCCCAGATCGGGCCTCGGCCTCGGCAATCTGGAGCCTTAACTTGGCAGTGTCACTCTGCTTTTGAGCAACGGCGAGGGCGGCCTTATGAACTTCGAGTTCTGCTAAGAGTACAGCAAGTTTATTATCGCGGTCACTTTTCGCGGGTTTATTATTTACCGGCGCGCGCTTGTTATTTTGCACTATATCGTCGTCGTTGCCTACTACGGTGCCCGACCTACTTCTAACCACTACCGTTTCGTTGATATCGCGATTCGACACTTCATCTTCCGACCGAACTTTTTTCCGACTATTGTTCTGATTGCCACTGGTGCCTCCGCTCTTTTGATGAGTTTCATAGGAGACAGTGGTGGTGTCGCCCGTTTGCGGCGTGGTCGTGGTGTCCCTCGACCCGGTGGTCGTGGGAGTGGGGACGCCTTGCCCCTGTTTCCGCGGTCGCAGAGTTCTTCCCGATTCGGACATCTTCTTTCTTCACTTTGACGCACGCGGGGGTAATTATGACTTTACCTACCTAACACCTATACGACGACGCTACCGATTGCAACGCCGACGTCCCTAAGCGTGGATCCCTCGATGCACTGAATCTCGCGCTTAGGCTAAGTGCAATGCCTTAAGCGTCCGAAAGCAGTGTGATGACGTCAACCATGTGACGCAATGCAACTAAAGTTGCCAGGACACGTACGTGGAGGAGACCTACAACACGTACGGTCCGACCAGCAAGCTGGTAAGGATGACGTCAACCGTGTGACGTAATGCAACTAAAGTTGCCAGGACACGTACGTGGAGGAAACCTACAACACGTACGGTCCGACCAGCAAGCTGGTAAGGTCCCTACCCTGAGCCGAGTTGCCTTCAAGCTCAGCGCGTACTTTTTTCTGTTTTGACAACCGGGCTTGCTCTGCACCTTCAGTCTTCGCTGCTATCCGGCTTCTGAAGGACCAAGTTGTGGGGTGTGGATGTATCTCGTTCTCTTGACGAAGACTGTCGTGATGCTCGATGACTCAGCTACTGCGGCTACCTCGGCTCAGGGACTTTATTTAGGGAAATGTTTAAATAAAAACACTTGTTTACAATTACAACATTACAGTAGGTTGAGTGTTAGTTGGTTAGTGAGCGCGTGATTAGCGCTTGATGAAGTGAGCGTGAATGCGTGAATGAATTGAGCCACAGCAGTGGACGTCTTCTCAATTCCCCCTCGGGGGATTGGGGATGCTGTTCGGGGCGTTAGCCCCCTGCAGCGGTGTCAGCCGCCAGCCATCAATATGGCTGGGTCATTGGGGTGGGGCCTCGGGTGAGGCTCCGATGGTCTTGTCCGGTGTTCTTCTCACACCGGCGAGATCGAGCCGGCGGGGTGGAACCCCGTTGGGGGAGGCCCGGCCGGCGATCGTCAACCGGTGTCAGGGTGGTGTCGAGTCCGAGTGGTCAGTCCGGTGGGGCGGGGGCGGCGGGCGCGAGCTCGCGCGGCAGCCCCCTGTGGTCGGGCGGGCGCGCGTGGTACGGCGCTATGCCGCGGAGGTGGCTCCAGCGCGACTGGTCCGCGCGCGCGAACATCCGCCCCGCCAGGCGAGCTATGAAGTCCCGGAGCGGTTCCGCTCTCAGGTCCCGGGCTATCACGTCGTTCCTCACGTAGCGAGGGGCGTCGACGATGGTGCGTAGAGCGAGCGACTGCTGGGCGTCCAGTCGCTTCCTGTTGCACTCTCCCACCAGCGCGTACCACGCGGGGGCTGCATAAGTTAGGCGTGACCGGACGTAAGTCTTGTACACGCCTAGCTTTACGCGGAGCGATAGCCGGGACCTCAGAACCGGGGCGAGTAGGGTGCGAGCGGCACGCGTCTGAGCGATCACGTTCTTGACGTGAGGGGCCATGGTGAGGCGGCGGTCTATGGTCACCCCCAGGTATTTCACCATCGGGGACCACTCGACGGCCTGCCCCAGGAGTGTGAGACGCGGCGGCATCAGCACCTTACGGGATATAGCGATCGCCTGGGTCTTGTGGACGTTGACTGACAGCCTCCACTTCTTCAGCCACGAGGGGAGGGCCTCTAGGGCGCACTGGGCCTTGTGCGCTGCGTGTGACAACCGGATGGACGTCGTGATGTAGGCAGCGTCGTCGGCGTACAGCGCGAGCATTACGCCCTCGCTGGCCGGGATGTCATCGGTGTAACGCCCATAGCACACGGGCGAGAGGCAGCTCCCCTGGGGCACTCCGGCGAGGATGGCGCGGTCGGTGGACACGGCGTTCTCCACGGCCACGTGGAATCGACGGTGTTCCAGGAAGGTGGCCACAATCTTGACTACTCGACGCGGAGTAGTAGATGTGGACAGCTTGTAGAGGAGGCCAGAGTGCCATACGCGATCGAACGCCTTCTCCATGTCCAGGAGAACAGCGACCGTGTGCTCCCGCTTGTTGAAGGCTGCCGCAGCGTGGTGCAGCACGCGGGCAAGCTGGAGCGTCGTCGAGTGTTCCGGACGGAAGCCGAATTGTTCGTCGCGTGGCTGAATGTGGGGCGTCAGGTGAGGCAGAAGCAGCTTCTCGAAGACCTTCGAGATGGTAGGCAGCAGCGTGATGGGTCGGTAGCTCTCAGGACGAAGAATATTCTTCCCGGGCTTGGGGATCATAATGACGCGACCCCGCTTCCAGGAGCGCGGGAAGTGGCCGGTCCGCAGGACTCCGGTGAAGAGTCGCGCCAGCGTCGCGATGGCTCGCGGGGGTAGGTGGCGCAGCGCCTCGTTCGGAATGCGGTCGGGGCCAGGCGCCTTCTTCAGCGGGGTGCGTCTGATCATCCTCTGGACTTGGCCCGGCGTGAGGATGATGGGATCTTCGCCTGGAGCTATGGGCGTGGCGAAGTAGTTCGCCAGGTGCTGCTCTACAGCTGCTTCGTGCTCGGGGTCGTCGGACGGGTTCGGCCTGAACTGCGTCTCCAGGTGGTCGGCGAAAATCTCCGCTCGATCTTCTGCTCGGTAACGTGGGGTACCATCACTGGCGAGAAGAGGGCGGATAGCAGCTGGTTTCCCTGATATCCTGCGGCACAGACGATGGATGTCGCTCCATTCCTCACCAGCTGACTCGACGTACTCGAGCCAAGAGTCCTCAGAGTAAGCCGCGAGGCTTTTCGAGATCTTCTCGGCGAGTGAGTTCAGCTGGGACTTCATGGTGGGACATCTTGTGCGCTGGAATAGGCGACGCAGTTTCCTCTTCCTCTCGATGAGGGACAGGATTGATGCGGGGATGCTCTGCTTGCGTCGCGCCTGACTAGTGCCGGGCTCGGCGGAGGAGTCGGTCAGGGCGGCGGTTGTACATGAAGCGAACTCCTCAGCGAGTCGGTCAACTTCCTCCGCTGTGGTCACGGGGAAGGACGGAGTGTGTTCGCTCATGTAGGTCGCAAAACGATCCCAATCCTGTCGTCGGCGAGGTGAGGGCGGCACCGTCCGAGTCGGTGTCATGTCCAGTGTTGCCAAGACGGGCTGGTGGTCAGAAAGGAGATGGTCATCCAGGACGTCCTGCGCGGGCCAGGAAGTCAGGCCGCGTACTACCATAAGGTCGATGACGTCCGGTAAGTGGGCTGCCGTGTGCGGGAAGTGCGTGGGGACCTCCGGTCCTAGCACCTCGTATCCTTGGGCTTCTGCGTCGGCGAGGAGTCGCTGCCCATCAGGGCAGGTCTTCATAGAGTTCCATGCAGTGTGTTTGCAGTTGAAGTCGCCGGCTACAATCGTGGGCAGTGGCGAGTCCAACAGATCGTGGACATCGGCCACTGCAAGGCGAGAGCTGGGCGGCTTGTAGAACGCGAACACACGCAGAGGGTGGCGGTCGACGCAGATTTCCACGCCGAGGGCGTACGACGACCGGAGAGTCGTCGGCAACGGTAGCGGCTGGTGGATGACCTGACGCTTTACTAGGACGGCCAATCCCCGGTAGGCGCGTCCGAGTGCTGATGTCTCCTCCTTTCTGTAGGCGACGTAGCCTGGGATTTTAAGGCGGTCACCCGCCTTAAGATGGGTTTCCGAGATCAGGGCTACGTCGATCTTCTTCTCGGCCAGAAGATGTCGCAGCAGGGTGGCCTTAGCTGCAGAGAGCCCGTCGGCATTCCAGTGAAGGATCCTCAGTTGGCTAGTGAACGCTATAAAGGTCTGCCAGCCTCCTGAGGATGATCGGGACAGGGCTCTGTCCCGATTGAATAGCTACGAGGAGCTCCTGCAGGATCTCCACGAGCGTTGTTATGGCCTCGGCTCGACCGTCGTTGGCTCCCGTTCCTGACTTCGCCTTCTTCCCCTGGGATGGGGCGGCGACCGTGGGGAACGGGCCAGTCGGTGGTTGCGGCTGCGTCGCGGTCGGGGCAGTCGAGGGCTGCTCGGGCTGCTGCGGGGCGGAGGGCGGTTGAGGTCCCGTCTTGGACTTCTTCCCTCCGCGCTTGCGTCGTCTCCTAGGCGGGCGGGTCCCGTCGTTGGCGGCCGCCATGAGGGAGTTTCCCGCGTTGCCCTGGTCGACGGTGGGCTGGGATGAGGCGGGCAGGGCTGCACCGGTGCGCGCTGCTACTCCGGCTTTCTTGTTTCTGGCCTCCCGCTTGTAGGCCGGGCACTCGGTGCTGTTGGCGGGGTGCGCTCCTCTGCAGTTGGCGCACGTCGCCGGCTCGGTGAGCGGGCGCGGGCAGTCCTTGGCGCTGTGTGGCTCGGCGCAGCGGACGCAGGCGAGAGGGCGGTGGCAGTTGAGCGACGAGTGCCGGAAGCCCTGGCACCGGTGGCACTGCGCAGGGCCCTTTCTGCCTCGCCAGGCCTCAATTTTGACTCCTGGCATGCCCAGGAGTTCCGTGATGGCGTAGATCGCCGGTACGGTCTCTGCGGTGCGCTGCAGCTGGGCATGAAATATGCAGCCAGGCCGGCCGGCGCGCGCGCGGATTTGGCGGACGAATTCCGGGAGGAAGCCCTTCGCCCTCAGATCCTCCTCGATTTCTGCCGGCTCGGTGTTCGCCGGCAGGCCGCGGATGGCTACCTTGAGGCTCCGCTCGGATGGTAGGCCGTAGCAGAACCAGACCAACCCATCGGTCCTGTTCTGCTCCCCAAGGTAACGTTGCACGACCCGATATTCGTTCTCGTCGCGCGGTGTAAATATTATGCCCTTATTGAGCGGGCGGGCGTTGACTTGGTGGCCCAGCAAGGTCCGCAGCTTGCGGAAGTGCCCGGGCCAGTCGGACATAACCTCCACGATGAGTGGAGGATAGCGCTTGCCACCCGTGGCAGCGGGCGCGGGCGCCGCTCCGGAGTTCGCGGGAGGAGGCGTCGGCGGTCGCGAGGGCGGGGGGGACGTCGTCTCCATCGGCGACAAGTCCAGCCTCGGTATGGAGTGCGGCGGGGGCGTCGCGCCGCCTTGTCGTTTCCTCGCGGCGCCGGGGGCGGCGGCGAAGGGCGGCAGGAGGTTGGTCGGGGGCGGAAAGCGCGACGGCGACGGGATGCGCAGCGGCGAGAGCGGTGCCGCGGATCCCGGGCTCGGGGTCGCGGGCGCGGGCGCGGGCGCGCTGGTCGCGGGGGTCGCGGGCGCGGGATTAATCGCGCGGGTCGGGGTCGCGAGGTCGGTCGCGCGGGTCGCGGGCGCGGGGCAAGTCGCGCGGGTAGCGGCGGTCGCGGGCGCTGGTTTAGCCGCGCGGATCGCGGGCGCGGGATTAGGCGCGCGAGTCGCGGGCGCGGGATTAGACGCGCGAGTCACGGGCGCGGGATTAGTCGCGCGAGTCGCGGGCGCGGGATTAGTCGCGCGAGTCACGGGCGCGGGGTTAGTCGCGCGAGTCACGGGCGCGGGCTTAGTCGCGCGAGTCGCGGGCGCGTCGCGAGGTGCGCTCGGGTTACGGGCGGTAAGGGGACCGGCGGTCCTCGCCGGCACCGTGGCCGGCAGGTGGCTGTGCCTCCGCGGCGCCGCACGCTGGGGCTCGGGTGCGGCCGGCGACGCGACGGATGGCGCGGGCGCGGCGGCCACCTGCGCGAAGGTGGCGGCGGGCGCGGGCTCGGCGCCGCGCGGGGGCGGCGGCTGCAGCCGGACGTGCTGCAGCGCGTGCAGGGCCTCGGGCTGCACGGCGGCGAAGCGAGTCTCGCCGGCGCCCTCGCAGGTGGGCGTGGCGGGCGCGCGCAGGGCCTCCTGGCCGGCGGCGCGCAGGATGTCGAGCGCGCGCTGCACGGCGGCGAAGTCCTCCGACTGGCGCCTCCTCGCGGCGACCATTCGGGGACGGGTGGCCTTGCGGACGGCCGGGTCGGGCTTCTTGGGTGTCGGCGGCATCCTGGGACTTCAGCTCGCGGCGACAGAGGTCATATCCGACTTGCGGGTAGGACCGTATTTTGTACCTACCCCCACCTGTGCCGACTGCACCGGCGGGGGCGTGGAAAGCGGTGGGCGTGTAGCTCTCGCGACCGCGGCTGCACTATTCACTTTCCACCGCTAGTTAAAGCCGATCCCGGTGAGACCCGCTTGTGGGAGGCCGGTATCGACAGTAACACTACGGTGTACGGTGAATAGAGCGGTATCGAAAGAATGCGGTCCGGGCGAGTTAAAAAAGTTTAGGTATTTCAGGGAAAAATACAAAAACAGGTCACTTATGCAACACGACTATCCGACTATCCACCCTTGATCCCTTTATCCAGAATTGAGCCCTCGCGGATCGCGTGTATATATATTAGTTATCCCCACTCCGCGATAATCCGCGAGCGCCCAAAGTCGCGGGTATCTTAAGCCGCGTGCGCTCTGGGTGTTACAGCGTGTAGTGTGATAGTATTTATTTAAATGAATTACACGAAATATACAATGGACAAATATTGTACAAAAAGTAAGGGAATGGGATTAATTTAATTGGGGAACAATCAATCTTATATCTAGTTAAAGTCTTAGGCTTAAGAATTACATACTAAGACAGATATTTATTTACATGTTATGAGCTACATAAGACAGATATTTATTTACATAT
>JALPQI010031595.1:0-17840 GCA_025490895.1 Thaumatotibia leucotreta | reverse complement strand
TTGCACTCTCCCACCAGCGCGTACCACGCGGGGGCTGCATAAGTTAGGCGTGACCGGACGTAAGTCTTGTACACGCCTAGCTTTACGCGGAGCGATAGCCGGGACCTCAGAACCGGGGCGAGTAGGGTGCGAGCGGCACGCGTCTGAGCGATCACGTTCTTGACGTGAGGGGCCATGGTGAGGCGGCGGTCTATGGTCACCCCCAGGTATTTCACCATCGGGGACCACTCGACGGCCTGCCCCAGGAGTGTGAGACGCGGCGGCATCAGCACCTTACGGGATATAGCGATCGCCTGGGTCTTGTGGACGTTGACTGACAGCCTCCACTTCTTCAGCCACGAGGGGAGGGCCTCTAGGGCGCACTGGGCCTTGTGCGCTGCGTGTGACAACCGGATGGACGTCGTGATGTAGGCAGCGTCGTCGGCGTACAGCGCGAGCATTACGCCCTCGCTGGCCGGGATGTCATCGGTGTAACGCCCATAGCACACGGGCGAGAGGCAGCTCCCCTGGGGCACTCCGGCGAGGATGGCGCGGTCGGTGGACACGGCGTTCTCCACGGCCACGTGGAATCGACGGTGTTCCAGGAAGGTGGCCACAATCTTGACTACTCGACGCGGAGTAGTAGATGTGGACAGCTTGTAGAGGAGGCCAGAGTGCCATACGCGATCGAACGCCTTCTCCATGTCCAGGAGAACAGCGACCGTGTGCTCCCGCTTGTTGAAGGCTGCCGCAGCGTGGTGCAGCACGCGGGCAAGCTGGAGCGTCGTCGAGTGTTCCGGACGGAAGCCGAATTGTTCGTCGCGTGGCTGAATGTGGGGCGTCAGGTGAGGCAGAAGCAGCTTCTCGAAGACCTTCGAGATGGTAGGCAGCAGCGTGATGGGTCGGTAGCTCTCAGGACGAAGAATATTCTTCCCGGGCTTGGGGATCATAATGACGCGACCCCGCTTCCAGGAGCGCGGGAAGTGGCCGGTCCGCAGGACTCCGGTGAAGAGTCGCGCCAGCGTCGCGATGGCTCGCGGGGGTAGGTGGCGCAGCGCCTCGTTCGGAATGCGGTCGGGGCCAGGCGCCTTCTTCAGCGGGGTGCGTCTGATCATCCTCTGGACTTGGCCCGGCGTGAGGATGATGGGATCTTCGCCTGGAGCTATGGGCGTGGCGAAGTAGTTCGCCAGGTGCTGCTCTACAGCTGCTTCGTGCTCGGGGTCGTCGGACGGGTTCGGCCTGAACTGCGTCTCCAGGTGGTCGGCGAAAATCTCCGCTCGATCTTCTGCTCGGTAACGTGGGGTACCATCACTGGCGAGAAGAGGGCGGATAGCAGCTGGTTTCCCTGATATCCTGCGGCACAGACGATGGATGTCGCTCCATTCCTCACCAGCTGACTCGACGTACTCGAGCCAAGAGTCCTCAGAGTAAGCCGCGAGGCTTTTCGAGATCTTCTCGGCGAGTGAGTTCAGCTGGGACTTCATGGTGGGACATCTTGTGCGCTGGAATAGGCGACGCAGTTTCCTCTTCCTCTCGATGAGGGACAGGATTGATGCGGGGATGCTCTGCTTGCGTCGCGCCTGACTAGTGCCGGGCTCGGCGGAGGAGTCGGTCAGGGCGGCGGTTGTACATGAAGCGAACTCCTCAGCGAGTCGGTCAACTTCCTCCGCTGTGGTCACGGGGAAGGACGGAGTGTGTTCGCTCATGTAGGTCGCAAAACGATCCCAATCCTGTCGTCGGCGAGGTGAGGGCGGCACCGTCCGAGTCGGTGTCATGTCCAGTGTTGCCAAGACGGGCTGGTGGTCAGAAAGGAGATGGTCATCCAGGACGTCCTGCGCGGGCCAGGAAGTCAGGCCGCGTACTACCATAAGGTCGATGACGTCCGGTAAGTGGGCTGCCGTGTGCGGGAAGTGCGTGGGGACCTCCGGTCCTAGCACCTCGTATCCTTGGGCTTCTGCGTCGGCGAGGAGTCGCTGCCCATCAGGGCAGGTCTTCATAGAGTTCCATGCAGTGTGTTTGCAGTTGAAGTCGCCGGCTACAATCGTGGGCAGTGGCGAGTCCAACAGATCGTGGACATCGGCCACTGCAAGGCGAGAGCTGGGCGGCTTGTAGAACGCGAACACACGCAGAGGGTGGCGGTCGACGCAGATTTCCACGCCGAGGGCGTACGACGACCGGAGAGTCGTCGGCAACGGTAGCGGCTGGTGGATGACCTGACGCTTTACTAGGACGGCCAATCCCCGGTAGGCGCGTCCGAGTGCTGATGTCTCCTCCTTTCTGTAGGCGACGTAGCCTGGGATTTTAAGGCGGTCACCCGCCTTAAGATGGGTTTCCGAGATCAGGGCTACGTCGATCTTCTTCTCGGCCAGAAGATGTCGCAGCAGGGTGGCCTTAGCTGCAGAGAGCCCGTCGGCATTCCAGTGAAGGATCCTCAGTTGGCTAGTGAACGCTATAAAGGTCTGCCAGCCTCCTGAGGATGATCGGGACAGGGCTCTGTCCCGATTGAATAGCTACGAGGAGCTCCTGCAGGATCTCCACGAGCGTTGTTATGGCCTCGGCTCGACCGTCGTTGGCTCCCGTTCCTGACTTCGCCTTCTTCCCCTGGGATGGGGCGGCGACCGTGGGGAACGGGCCAGTCGGTGGTTGCGGCTGCGTCGCGGTCGGGGCAGTCGAGGGCTGCTCGGGCTGCTGCGGGGCGGAGGGCGGTTGAGGTCCCGTCTTGGACTTCTTCCCTCCGCGCTTGCGTCGTCTCCTAGGCGGGCGGGTCCCGTCGTTGGCGGCCGCCATGAGGGAGTTTCCCGCGTTGCCCTGGTCGACGGTGGGCTGGGATGAGGCGGGCAGGGCTGCACCGGTGCGCGCTGCTACTCCGGCTTTCTTGTTTCTGGCCTCCCGCTTGTAGGCCGGGCACTCGGTGCTGTTGGCGGGGTGCGCTCCTCTGCAGTTGGCGCACGTCGCCGGCTCGGTGAGCGGGCGCGGGCAGTCCTTGGCGCTGTGTGGCTCGGCGCAGCGGACGCAGGCGAGAGGGCGGTGGCAGTTGAGCGACGAGTGCCGGAAGCCCTGGCACCGGTGGCACTGCGCAGGGCCCTTTCTGCCTCGCCAGGCCTCAATTTTGACTCCTGGCATGCCCAGGAGTTCCGTGATGGCGTAGATCGCCGGTACGGTCTCTGCGGTGCGCTGCAGCTGGGCATGAAATATGCAGCCAGGCCGGCCGGCGCGCGCGCGGATTTGGCGGACGAATTCCGGGAGGAAGCCCTTCGCCCTCAGATCCTCCTCGATTTCTGCCGGCTCGGTGTTCGCCGGCAGGCCGCGGATGGCTACCTTGAGGCTCCGCTCGGATGGTAGGCCGTAGCAGAACCAGACCAACCCATCGGTCCTGTTCTGCTCCCCAAGGTAACGTTGCACGACCCGATATTCGTTCTCGTCGCGCGGTGTAAATATTATGCCCTTATTGAGCGGGCGGGCGTTGACTTGGTGGCCCAGCAAGGTCCGCAGCTTGCGGAAGTGCCCGGGCCAGTCGGACATAACCTCCACGATGAGTGGAGGATAGCGCTTGCCACCCGTGGCAGCGGGCGCGGGCGCCGCTCCGGAGTTCGCGGGAGGAGGCGTCGGCGGTCGCGAGGGCGGGGGGGACGTCGTCTCCATCGGCGACAAGTCCAGCCTCGGTATGGAGTGCGGCGGGGGCGTCGCGCCGCCTTGTCGTTTCCTCGCGGCGCCGGGGGCGGCGGCGAAGGGCGGCAGGAGGTTGGTCGGGGGCGGAAAGCGCGACGGCGACGGGATGCGCAGCGGCGAGAGCGGTGCCGCGGATCCCGGGCTCGGGGTCGCGGGCGCGGGCGCGGGCGCGCTGGTCGCGGGGGTCGCGGGCGCGGGATTAATCGCGCGGGTCGGGGTCGCGAGGTCGGTCGCGCGGGTCGCGGGCGCGGGGCAAGTCGCGCGGGTAGCGGCGGTCGCGGGCGCTGGTTTAGCCGCGCGGATCGCGGGCGCGGGATTAGGCGCGCGAGTCGCGGGCGCGGGATTAGACGCGCGAGTCACGGGCGCGGGATTAGTCGCGCGAGTCGCGGGCGCGGGATTAGTCGCGCGAGTCACGGGCGCGGGGTTAGTCGCGCGAGTCACGGGCGCGGGCTTAGTCGCGCGAGTCGCGGGCGCGTCGCGAGGTGCGCTCGGGTTACGGGCGGTAAGGGGACCGGCGGTCCTCGCCGGCACCGTGGCCGGCAGGTGGCTGTGCCTCCGCGGCGCCGCACGCTGGGGCTCGGGTGCGGCCGGCGACGCGACGGATGGCGCGGGCGCGGCGGCCACCTGCGCGAAGGTGGCGGCGGGCGCGGGCTCGGCGCCGCGCGGGGGCGGCGGCTGCAGCCGGACGTGCTGCAGCGCGTGCAGGGCCTCGGGCTGCACGGCGGCGAAGCGAGTCTCGCCGGCGCCCTCGCAGGTGGGCGTGGCGGGCGCGCGCAGGGCCTCCTGGCCGGCGGCGCGCAGGATGTCGAGCGCGCGCTGCACGGCGGCGAAGTCCTCCGACTGGCGCCTCCTCGCGGCGACCATTCGGGGACGGGTGGCCTTGCGGACGGCCGGGTCGGGCTTCTTGGGTGTCGGCGGCATCCTGGGACTTCAGCTCGCGGCGACAGAGGTCATATCCGACTTGCGGGTAGGACCGTATTTTGTACCTACCCCCACCTGTGCCGACTGCACCGGCGGGGGCGTGGAAAGCGGTGGGCGTGTAGCTCTCGCGACCGCGGCTGCACTATTCACTTTCCACCGCTAGTTAAAGCCGATCCCGGTGAGACCCGCTTGTGGGAGGCCGGTATCGACAGTAACACTACGGTGTACGGTGAATAGAGCGGTATCGAAAGAATGCGGTCCGGGCGAGTTAAAAAAGTTTAGGTATTTCAGGGAAAAATACAAAAACAGGTCACTTATGCAACACGACTATCCGACTATCCACCCTTGATCCCTTTATCCAGAATTGAGCCCTCGCGGATCGCGTGTATATATATTAGTTATCCCCACTCCGCGATAATCCGCGAGCGCCCAAAGTCGCGGGTATCTTAAGCCGCGTGCGCTCTGGGTGTTACAGCGTGTAGTGTGATAGTATTTATTTAAATGAATTACACGAAATATACAATGGACAAATATTGTACAAAAAGTAAGGGAATGGGATTAATTTAATTGGGGAACAATCAATCTTATATCTAGTTAAAGTCTTAGGCTTAAGAATTACATACTAAGACAGATATTTATTTACATGTTATGAGCTACATAAGACAGATATTTATTTACATATTATAAGCTATATGCGACATAGGTAGTTAAACATTTTTTTACGGAGAAATGTACAATTTTTTTTTTAAGATGTACAATAAATTAACTTTATCCTATTGAATTTTTAAACTTACAGAAACAAGTTAAGAAACCCAATTTACTTAACTGTCCCCTCGCCTGGCAAGGTCTTATGCTGTTCAAAACCGCCTGGCATTGTACATACTTACTCTGAGACGTTTATTTGAAGACAAATAAAAATTTCGAGTATACAGGATAAAGTTTATTTTACCTCATCAACTGTGCGTTTTCTATTCGATCTGTCATACAGGGTGTTTTTTTTCGACCGTTCAAATTCTACGTAGTGAATGTGTAGGTCATACTCACCAACTTTTATTATGGGGACAAAGTCGAAATCGCGAAAAAAAAATCAGTTGTTTCATACAAATTGGCGGCATTACGCCGGCCGAAATGTATGAAACAGCTGATTTTTTTTTCGCGATTTCGACTTTGTCCCCATAGTAAAAGTTGGTCAGTATGACCTATACATTCACTACGTAGAATTTGAACAGTCGAAAAAAAAGCACCCTGTATACTTCTGCTTATTGTAATCGCCTGTCAATTTATTTTTAAGATGTACAATAAATAAACTTTATCCTATTAAATTTTCAAACTTACAGAAACAAGTTTTGAAACCCAATTTACTTAACTGTCTCCTCGCCTGGCAAGGTCTTTTGCTGTTCAAAACCGGCATTGCACATACTTACTCCGAGAAGTTTATTTGAACGGACCTGATAAACTCACTCCTCGAATCGGCACCGCACTGTGATGTGTTTGCGAGTGGATGGCGGTACGTATGTAATGAATGCCTGAAGTTCTGTGAGACGATGAACGCACGGCCTTCCTCTGTGATGTGATAATTTGTTCTTACTTGTTTGCCAAGTGTATTATTTTATTTATTAAATTGTGTCTACGTTTCACAGTGCCTTGGATCTCTGTAATGCTGTGAAATTGTATGTATAATAAAATAAAAATAAATAAAATAAAAAATGGTAACCAGGGTCTGATGATGGAGCCGGAAGGTGGCCATAGGAACTCCGTAATTAAACGATGCAACCCTATCGAGTTTGAGCTCATTGGATTAGTCTTGACGAGTACTTTGATACTACATGGTAACCAGGGTCTGATGATGGAGCCGGAAGGTGGCCATAGGAACTCCGTAATTAAACGATGCAACCCTATCGAGTTTGAGCTCATTGGATTCCTCTTGACGAGTACTTTGATACTATATGGTAACCAGGGTCTGATGATGGAGCCGGAAGGTGGCCATAGGAACTCCGTAATTCAACGATGCAACCCTATCGAGTTTGAACTCATTGGATTAGTCTTGACAAGTACTTTGATACTATATGGTAACCAGGGTCTGATGATGGAGCCGGAAGGTGGCCATAGGAACTCGTAATTAAACGATGCAACCCTATCGAGTTTGAGCTCATTGGATTAGTCTTGACGAGTACTTTGATACTATATGGTAACCAGGGTCTGATGATGGAGCCGGAAGGTGGCCATAGGAACTCGTAATTAAACGATGCAACCCTATCGAGTTTGAGCGCATTGGATTCGTCTTGACGAGTACTTTGATACTATATGGTAACCAGGGTCCGCTGATGGAGCCGGAAGGTGGCCATAGGAACTCCGTAATTAAACAATTCAACCCTATCGAGATTGAGCTCATTGGATTAGTTTTGACGAGTACATTGATACTATATTATGGTAACCAGGGTCTGATGTTGGAGTTGGAAGGTGGCCATAGGAACTCGTAATTAAACGATGCAACCCTATCGAGTTTGAGCTCATTGGATTAGTCGTGACAAGTACTTTGATACTATATGGTAACCAGGGTCTGATGATGGAGCCGTAAGGTGGCCATAGGAACTCCGTAATTAAACGATGCAACCCTATCGAGTTTGAGCTCATTGGATTCCTTTTGACGAGTACTTTGATACTATATGGTAACCAGGGTCTGATGATGGAGCCGGAAGGTGGCCCTAGGAACTCCGTAATTAAACGATGCAACCCTATAGAGTTTGAGCTCATTGGATTCGTCTTGACAAGTACTTTGATACTATATGGTAACCAGGCTCTGATGATGGAGCCGGAAGGTGGCCATAGGAACTCCGTAATTAAACGATGCAACCCTATCGAGTTTGAGCTCATTGGATTAGTCTTGACAAGTACTTTGATACTATATGGTAACCAGGGTCTGATGATGGAGCCGGAAGGTGGCCATAGGAACTCGTAATTAAACTATGCAACCCTATCGAGTTTGAGCTCATTGGATTAGTCTTGACGAGTACTTTGATACTATATGGTAACCAGGGTCTGATGATGGAGCCGGAAGGTGGCCATAGGAACTCGTAATTAAACGATGCAACCCTATCGAGTTTGAGCGCATTGGATTCGTCTTGACGAGTACTTTGATACTATATGGTAACCAGGGTCCGCTGATGGAGCCGGAAGGTGGCCATAGGAACTCCGTAATTAAACGATTCAACCCTATCGAGTTTGAGCACATTGGATTAGTTTTGACGAGTACATTGATACTATATTATGGTAACCAGGGTCTGATGTTGGAGTTGGAAGGTGGCCATAGGAACTCCGTAATTAAACGGCGCAACCCCATCGAGTTTGGGCTCATTGGATTCGTCTTCACGAGTCTCCGATTGAAAAAGCTCTACGTATTTACCCATCGAATCAGCAGGTCAATAAACATAATTCAGCCGTTCTCGAACATTTTAGGAAGAAGAATACACAAATGTTTAAAATAATAGCACAAGATCAATTGATGGATCAAAAAAGAATGATCAGATTGATATTAATAAAATAATACACACGGACATTAACAAAACAGGAGGTCTTCCAAAAGAACTAGAAATATTTGTTGGTGCTAAAGTTATGTTGAGGTCTAACGTTGACGTTGCTAAGGGACTTGTGAATGGAGCAATAGGTCACATCACTGAAATCCTATGGCCGTATTACAGACGTGCTCAACTATACGATAGCGATGTGCCATCGGTTCGCGTAGACTTTGGTAACGATGGCATTCACATAATACACCCTAAATCAGTTCAATTTCCTGCTAAATTTAATCACGGCACAGCTGAAAGAAGAATACTCCCGATTGTCTTGTCTTGGGCTTCAATGGTGCATAAAATGCAGGGAACTACTGTAGATCATGCTGTTATTTATCTAGGCTCCAAATTGTTCACTGCTGGTCAAGCTTATGTAGCTTTAGGCCGAGTTAGGTCTTTAGCAGGTCTTCAAATCGAAGAACTTGACTGCTCCAAGTTGACGTCAAGGAAACCTTGTAATGTTGATGCATTAAAAGAAATGGATAGAATGAGAAACGTTACAAATAACTAACAAGTGATTACATAATTTCAACATTAAGTATTGATATTTAAATCAGTACATATTACAAATCATGTGAACGAACTACGGACTTCATGACGGAATAACGCTGCTACGCGCTGCGAACTACGTCGTAGTAAATCTCGAATTAAAAATAGAGGTACTAAAAAGTTAAAAATAAAATTAAAAAAAAAGAACCTTTTTAAAAACAAGCTTTTATTATTTGTTTATAAAATGAACTAAAAAGTTAAAAATAAATTTAACTCTAAAAAGAAATATAACACTTTGTAACTTGATTGTAACCTTTAACGACAAATAAGCGTCTTCGTCTAGGACAAAATAATTCCATATTGTACAAATTTATTTAATTTTAACACTAAAACTTTTCACCATACATAATTATTCAATCTCGTCCCCCCTCTTTATCATAGTCCCTATTTATAAATGAAAGCGTGTTACATTTAATACAACACAACATTTTCCTCAAGCTATCACAATGTAACACGCTTTCATTTATAAATGGGGACTATGATAAAGAGGGAGGACGAGATTGAATAATTATGTATGGTGAAAAGTTTTAGTGTTAAAATTAAATAAATTTGTACAATATGGAATTATTTTGTCCTAGACGAAGACGCTTATTTGTCGTTAAAGGTTACAATCAAGTTACAAAGTGTTATATTTCTTTTTAGAGTTAAATTTATTTTTAACTTTTTAGTTCATTTTATAAACAAATAATAAAAGCTTGTTTTTAAAAAGGTTCTTTTTTTTTAATTTTATTAACTAGTAATCCTACACATAAAGTACTATAAACTCTTAAAGTGGCTTAGTCATTATTAAGTTATGGCATTGCGTATTCTGTAAAGTATAAAAACAATACTATAAACACGTTAAGTACTTACCCGTTATTTAGATATGAACTGGTAATTATGCAACGCTATAAAACGGCAAAGGTATACTTAACGGGGTTTTAAAGGTAAAATCGCTGGCATTTTTGTAATTCTTTGCAACACTAAAACACAAAAACGATATTTTCTCATAAATATTACATTCGTTTTAAAAATGGTGCACATACAATGTAAGCCTGAATTTAGTTTTAATTTTTTTTTAACAGAAGTTCGGAATAAATCTTAATATTTTCTAGAAATATTGATTTTAATGTTTTTTGCTCATAACTCAAAACTACAATTTGTGGCTGTAGCCGCCGTAGGTGTCCTCGACGACTCGTATAAATAAAACTTCGATATGTAGAAGACTTGGTATAATCCAATAGGTACTTTGGTTTACAAAAGATAGTGCCAATATAACGGTTGAGTACAAGTGGTTGGTATGGATGATGATGAAAGAGTGATTTGCAAGATTTGAAACTATGAGTATGAACGTTATTCTAACTTAATTCTAATTGGCCGCGGGAAAGCGTATGTGGAGCGCTGCTATTGGAGCTTAGAAGAAGCTTCCGAATAGTAGGCGAGCCGAAGGTGCGTTTAGCTACTGCATGAATGTAATAAGTATTATATAAAAAAAGGTTGCGTTCGCAACATACTCCCGGGCGTTGAGAGACTCAACAAAAAAAGGTATATAAATTAAATTAAAAACAGAAAGAACGAATGAAGTTAAGAGGCACGCCTAAGTGATTGGAAGAGGACAGAGGTTGTTGTACGCTCTTCTTATGATGCCTTTCTTCGTGCGGATGTCAGCGACTCTGGTGACGTTGTCCGTGCCCGGGTACAGCTTCGTGACGCGTCCCAGCAGCCACAGAAGAGGTGGAAGTGCGCGGTCCTTGACCAGGACCATGGTCCCGACTTGCAGCTGATCCATTGAGGTGTGCCACTTGGTCTTCTGCTGTAGGAGAGTAACATACTCATTAGAAAAGCGGGACCAGAAGTGCTGCTTGAGCTTTTCAACTCTCTGAAATCTCTCAAGTCGAGAGATATTGGCTTCAGTCAGAGATCCTTGCGGGACTGATAGAAGAGAACGTCCAATGAGGAAATGAGAGGGCGATAGGTATGTAAGGTCAGATGGGTCTGAAGATAAAGGCGTTAAGGGTCTAGAATTTAAAATACCTTCAATACATATTAGGCACGAGTTCATCTCTTCATATGTTAAATGGGTAAGAGAAAGAATGCGTTTAAGATGATATTTTGTTGATTTCACTGCGGCCTCCCAAAGGCCGCCAAAATGTGGTGAATAAGCCGGACTAAATTTAAAGTTAATAAGGTTTTCTGCCATACCTGACTGCAGTTTATCATGATTATATTTAAGAAAGTTACTGAGTTCGTTTGATGCCCCAACAAACGTAGTACCGTTGTCACAGTACAGAGTTTGAGGCTTCCCCCGACGGCTCACGAAGCGGCGGAGAGCAGCGAGGAACGATTCTTTCGTCAGACTTGTAACAAGTTCCAAGTGAAGGGCCTTGACTGAAAGACAGACAAAAACTAGAATATATGATTTTATTGTCCTACTACCCCTACCCTTTCGGTCAGCTATCAGCACTGGTCCGGCGAAATCCATCCCTGTGTGTAAAAATGGATATTCTAAATGTGTCCTATCTGTAGGTAAGTTGCCCATTTCCATTTGAAAAGGCTTAGCCTTGAACCTAATGCAACGTACACACCTATGCACTAGATGGCGCGCTAGGTTCCGACCTCCGAGAGGGTAATAGGTTTGCCGAATACTTGCTAGTAGCAACTGAGGCGGGGCGTGTAATAAGGCCATGTGTTGCATCTCAAAAAGAAGTTTAGTGAAGTGATGTCTGCTACACAATAAAATGGGATGTTTAATGTCATAACTATAATTAGCATTATTAAGACGACCACCGACACGAATTAACTTTTGGTCATCTAAGAAGGGTGTCAGCGACAGGAGGCGATTATTATGTGGCAAGGGCTTGCCTGATGCTAAGAGTTTGTACTCTTCAGGAAACATTTCCTGTTGTGCAAATTGCAGTAACTTGATTCTACTTACTTTTATCTCTAAATATGTTAAGTTTGAAGTGATTTTATTATTTTTATTCTTGCAATTATGTATAAATCTGTAAATATATGCGACGATTCTAGTAAGTTTTGTAAATTTTGAGTTATTAGTGATAAGTTTAGATATAAGATTGTCATTTATATTTGTGTGTACGACTACGTTTGTGTGATGTACTGAAATCTCTGGGAGATCGACTGCATGTGTGTTAGGCGTTTGAGGAAATTGAATAACTGAATGATGTAAGAATTCTGGCCCAGTCCACCACAGGGTGGATGCGCACAGTTCGTCGGCCTTCAAACCTCGTGACACGATATCTGCTGGGTTAAGCTTTGAGGGTACATAGCTCCAAGTTTGCTGGCGAGTAGTATCTTGAATCTCGTTCACACGGTTGCGAACGAACTGTTTGAGACGATTAGATGACCCTGCCAGCCAGCCCAGCACGATCATCGAGTCAGACCAGAAGTAACTATGATCAACTTTCACGGTCAGTGATGAAACGATCTTTGTCCAGAGCCTTGCACCGAGCAAGGCGCCACAAAGTTCTAACCGAGGAATTGTGGAAGGTTTAAGGGGGGCCACTTTGTTCTTAGAGGCCATAAGACGAACGCAAACTGCTCCGCTGCCGTTCACAGTTCTGACATAGACAGATGTGCCATATGCACGCTCGGACGCATCTGTAAAAACATGAAGTTGAACTTCTGATGGTGAATCGGTAAACGCCCAACGATTTATTCGAAGTGAGTTTAAAGTTGTGAGTGACGTCACAAAGGCAAGAAATTCATTTTTTATGTTTAGTGGGAGCTCAGAGTCCCAGTCACATTTTAAGGTCCAAAGCCGTTGCAGAATGACCTTGGCTTCTACTACGCATGGGCCTACGAGGCCTAAGGGATCGAAAACTTGACTTACGACAGACAAAATATTTCTTTTTGTTATTTTATGCGGAACTTTAATGTCTATTGAAAAAAGTAACACGTCCATTTTAGATTGCCAATAGAGGCCTAAAGTTTTACAAGGCGACGTGCTATCAAGGTTAAGTGCCTTATCATTGTCTTCCTTGTGATCAAGAATGGATTGTAGCAATTCAGGACAGTTAGATTGCCATTTACGCAGGTTAAACTTCGCAGACGCTAGTCTCGCGACTACCCCTTTACCGATCTCGGCTAATGCCTCCACGGAGTCGCTACCACTTAAAAAATCGTCTACGTAAAAGTCGTGCTGTATTGCGCGTTTAACCCGGGCATCCTCACATTGATCAGCAAGAGAAACAAGGCATTTTGTTGCTAAGTAAGGCGCACAAGCAGTGCCGTATGTAACCGTATTTAATTTATACGTTTTTAAAGGATCGGAAGGATCGAACCTGAACATGATTTGTTGTAACGAGCGTTGAGAAGGCTGGACTAGTATAGCTCGATACATTTTTTCAACGTCGCTTGAAATAACATACTTATGTTGTCTGAAGCGGAGCAAGATTGACAGAAGGTCATCTTGGACGGTCGGACCAACCATCTGGATGTCATTGAAGGACTTCCCACTAGTCGTGACGGCTGACCCGTCGAAAACGACCCTCAAACGTGTAGTCAAACTTGAACGAAGAATTCCAAAATGCGGGAAAAAATATGATTTTTCTGATGATGATGATGATGTATTTTCACTCATGTGTCCTAATTCTATATACTCGCGTATAAAATCGAAATATAAGTTTTTAAAGGGAACATCGCGCGCGAGTCGCTTCTCTAATGCTAAAAAACGACGCTTGGCCATGTGATACGAGTCGCCAAGTACATCTGGTGACTCATTCATAGGCAAGGTCACAACAAAGCGGCCATCGTTATCGCGAATGGTAGTATCTGCGAAAGTTTTCTCGCACGCCTGCTCTTCATAAGACATCGAATGTATAGGAGACACCGAATCTAATTCCCAAAATCGAGTAATATTAAGTTCCTCGGTATGCGTGAGGAAAGAACAAAAATAAGAGTCGGTTGTGTTTTTATAATTTGTAGGTATGGAACCGACAACTAGCCACCCTAACATTGAATCCCGTAATTGGGGTTTATTTTTCCCTAACCTAATGGCTACGGTACCTAATACCTCCCAAAATACTTCTGCCCCAACCAAGATGTCTACGACAGACGGTATATGAAAAGACGGGTCAGCTAATGTAATGCCGGTAGGTATAGGTATGTTCGAAGTATCAACAAGGCGGTCAGGAACTGATTTGTTAATCACATTTGTAAGAAGACAATTTACGGTCGTCTTATAGCCACCATGAAGCGAGTGAATCGTTATATCACAAAACTCGTTACTGTGTGAAATTTGCTCATTGATACCTCTGATCGTGGCTCTCACGTCGTGTCTCGCCAAACCAAGCCGCTGGCACAGGTCCCGCGTCACGAGGTTCGAAGTCGAGCCGTTGTCCAGGAGTAGACGCACCTCCCGAAGCTCACCGTTCACGTCGCTCACGTGCACCAACGCTGTGGATAACATTCCAGAAGTCTTAGCCGGAGTAAACACGTTTGCCTGAATATTGCCGCTAAAATGAACATCTGGGACTGGAAACTCAGTGCTGGAAGATGCGTCATCGGCATGTTTATGAAGAAGTGTGTTATGCTTATTTTTGCAATATTTGCAATGAGATAAGACGCACTGTTTCTCTAAATGTCCAGGCCGGAGACAATTTTTACAAACGGAATATCCATTGACATTTTTTATCCTAGTATCAATATCTAATTTACGGAAAGATTCACAAGTAAATAAGAAGTGATTTTGTTTACAATAAGGGCAAACAATAGGCTTGCGATAAGAGCTACTCGCTATTTTTTGTGACTCGTTATTTGAGTGCAACTGAGGTTTATGTTTCGGTTTGTAACTATTATTGTTACTGTTATAATTACTAACATTACAATCGTTGTTAAGAGACTCCAACAAGTCGGCTCTGTTATTTAAAAACGTAACATACTGTTGCAACGTCGGTGAACCTGTTAAAAGGTTCCTATGTTCCTCCCATTCGCGCTTAGTTATAGTGTCCAACTTGTTAGACATTATGTACACTATTAAGGTATCCCAGTGGTCGGTCGGTTCACCTAAAGTCGAAAGAGCACGCAAGTTTTTATTAGTTACGTCCACCATGTTACGTAATAATGTACTCGACTCATGTTGCATAGGTTCAAGGTTAAACAAGGCCTGGATGTGGTTATTAATTAAAAGACGTGGGTTATCGTACCGCTCGGATACTAACTGCCACGCTTTGTGATAGTTATCACTACTAAAATCTAGACTTTGAATGACAAGGGCCGCGCTCCCTTTTAAAGATGCCCGAAGATAATGAAATTTACTTATGTCATTGATGCCGGTATTATTATGAATAAGGGAAATATACGTATCTCTATAGCCGAGCCAAAGCTGATAGTTCCCGTCGAAGTGAGGAAGGTCAATCTTGGGCAGACGAACGAAGTCCCGCCGGCCTGCTCCGCATGACGTGGAGCACGTAGACGCGGAGCCGGCGGCGCGACCGCCGCTCGCCTGCACCGTCGGACTCAACAGATGTCGAGCAGTCGAAACCAACACAAAGAACTGGCTTTCGAATTGCTCCCGCTCCGCATATGCGTCGTCAGGCTTTTCAACCAAAGCTTCGATCTCCATCTGTAAAGCGTCAAACTCGGGATAAACCGACTCGATTTTATCCAAACGGCACTGTAACTCCGTAATTTGTAACTCACTTAATATTTCACACGATTTAACCACGTTAATATAGGTATTAAACAGCGTTAATTTAGCTTTTAAACTGCCACGTTTTTTAACTAACTCTTTAATCGTGTCAGCCATTTTGATTAACTATTCAATTTAAATATGCAGTCAAATAAGGTGCGAACACTAACAAGGTAAAATGCAACTGGCGAGAACAAAAGAAGCGGAGTAGATAAGCAGCTGCGCGCAGATTTGATGATTTAGCGAATAAATCGATGTTACTGAGGCAATGATAATATGGAATGGAGGCGGCTTTTTAATATGCAATTAATTTAAGATCAATATTATTTTATGAAATTAACCTATGATTTGTAATTATGTACGGTTAGGAATATGTGAAGCTGTTGATTTTGGGTGAAGAATAAGCAATTTTAAGATGAAGATTTGTGCCTGATATGTATAGATGTATTCGTAATTCCTAGGAAAATAGGTATAGAAGGCGAAAGAAAGGAATTGGAACGAACTCACTCTGTCAAGTCCTACGTATTCAGGCGATGTGTTCGATGTGATGTACTGGAACTGGAGCTCCTGATGTGATGGGTGTCCGACGAACGTCCCCCTTATGCCGGTGACGCTGGGATCCCTAGTTGCGAAGTCTGCTGCGTGTTCTTCCTATGCCGAAGAAACTGAAGACAGCGATGACGATGGCAAAGTGTGGTCAAAGTCCACTTTCTCGATGAACCCGTTGATGGCTTAGTCTATCCTTTGTCTTGAAGGTTGCGAAGGACCATATGTAGCCGCCGTAGGTGTCCTCGACGACTCGTATAAATAAAACTTCGATATGTAGAAGACTTGGTATAATCCAATAGGTACTTTGGTTTACAAAAGATAGTGCCAATATAACGGTTGAGTACAAGTGGTTGGTATGGATGATGATGAAAGAGTGATTTGCAAGATTTGAAACTATGAGTATGAACGTTATTCTAACTTAATTCTAATTGGCCGCGGGAAAGCGTATGTGGAGCGCTGCTATTGGAGCTTAGAAGAAGCTTCCGAATAGTAGGCGAGCCGAAGGTGCGTTTAGCTACTGCATGAATGTAATAAGTATTATATAAAAAAAGGTTGCGTTCGCAACAGTGGCTTAGATAGGTTTTAGACAAAGGACGGCAGATTCACCGAGCTAAACATGGGCGCGGTGTCTTCGAATTCGGCGCGAAACGCGATCCATTCCGTAACGTTGCCGTCAAACGTGGGCAATTCGGGCGGTTTATGTATCACGGGAGTGTATTGCGTATACGGCACATTAATCGCTTGTGGTTGAGTTTGGCGGTATTTCTCGGCAACGGGTGCCGGCGGCGCGGCCTCGCGGGGCGACGGGAATTTGATATTCGCGACGGCTGGTTTTAACTGAACTTGTTGTTCCACCCAACCTCTGACTCGTTGCTCGGTTTTACTAATGTCGGATATGACACTGCCGCTCCCAGATCGGGCCTCGGCCTCGGCAATCTGGAGCCTTAACTTGGCAGTGTCACTCTGCTTTTGAGCAACGGCGAGGGCGGCCTTATGAACTTCGAGTTCTGCTAAGAGTACAGCAAGTTTATTATCGCGGTCACTTTTCGCGGGTTTATTATTTACCGGCGCGCGCTTGTTATTTTGCACTATATCGTCGTCGTTGCCTACTACGGTGCCCGACCTACTTCTAACCACTACCGTTTCGTTGATATCGCGATTCGACACTTCATCTTCCGACCGAACTTTTTTCCGACTATTGTTCTGATTGCCACTGGTGCCTCCGCTCTTTTGATGAGTTTCATAGGAGACAGTGGTGGTGTCGCCCGTTTGCGGCGTGGTCGTGGTGTCCCTCGACCCGGTGGTCGTGGGAGTGGGGACGCCTTGCCCCTGTTTCCGCGGTCGCAGAGTTCTTCCCGATTCGGACATCTTCTTTCTTCACTTTGACGCACGCGGGGGTAATTATGACTTTACCTACCTAACACCTATACGACGACGCTACCGATTGCAACGCCGACGTCCCTAAGCGTGGATCCCTCGATGCACTGAATCTCGCGCTTAGGCTAAGTGCAATGCCTTAAGCGTCCGAAAGCAGTGTGATGACGTCAACCATGTGACGCAATGCAACTAAAGTTGCCAGGACACGTACGTGGAGGAGACCTACAACACGTACGGTCCGACCAGCAAGCTGGTAAGGATGACGTCAACCGTGTGACGTAATGCAACTAAAGTTGCCAGGACACGTACGTGGAGGAAACCTACAACACGTACGGTCCGACCAGCAAGCTGGTAAGGTCCCTACCCTGAGCCGAGTTGCCTTCAAGCTCAGCGCGTACTTTTTTCTGTTTTGACAACCGGGCTTGCTCTGCACCTTCAGTCTTCGCTGCTATCCGGCTTCTGAAGGACCAAGTTGTGGGGTGTGGATGTATCTCGTTCTCTTGACGAAGACTGTCGTGATGCTCGATGACTCAGCTACTGCGGCTACCTCGGCTCAGGGACTTTATTTAGGGAAATGTTTAAATAAAAACACTTGTTTA
>JALPQI010031594.1:0-48680 GCA_025490895.1 Thaumatotibia leucotreta | reverse complement strand
GGTGCCGGCGGCGCGGCCTCGCGGGGCGACGGGAATTTGATATTCGCGACGGCTGGTTTTAACTGAACTTGTTGTTCCACCCAACCTCTGACTCGTTGCTCGGTTTTACTAATGTCGGATATGACACTGCCGCTCCCAGATCGGGCCTCGGCCTCGGCAATCTGGAGCCTTAACTTGGCAGTGTCACTCTGCTTTTGAGCAACGGCGAGGGCGGCTTTATGAACTTCGAGTTCTGCTAAGAGTACAGCAAGTTTATTATCGCGGTCACTTTTCGCGGGTTTATTATTTACCGGCGCGCGCTTGTTATTTTGCACTATATCGTCGTCGTTGCCTACTACGGTGCCCGACCTACTTCTAACCACTACCGTTTCGTTGATATCGCGATTCGACACTTCATCTTCCGACCGAACTTTTTTCCGACTATTGTTCTGATTGCCACTGGTGCCTCCGCTCTTTTGATGAGTTTCATAGGAGACAGTGGTGGTGTCGCCCGTTTGCGGCGTGGTCGTGGTGTCCCTCGACCCGGTGGTCGTGGGAGTGGGGACGCCTTGCCCCTGTTTCCGCGGGTCGCAGAGTTCTTCCCGATTCGGACATCTTCTTTCTTCACTTTGACGCACGCGGGGGGTAATTATGACTTTACCTACCTAACACCTATACGACGACGCTACCGATTGCAACGCCGACGTCCCTAAGCGTGGATCCCTCGATGCACTGAATCTCGCGCTTAGGCTAAGTGCAATGCCTTAAGCGTCCGAAAGCAGTGTGATGACGTCAACCATGTGACGCAATGCAACTAAAGTTGCCAGGACACGTACGTGGAGGAGACCTACAACACGTACGGTCCGACCAGCAAGCTGGTAAGGATGACGTCAACCGTGTGACGTAATGCAACTAAAGTTGCCAGGACACGTACGTGGAGGAAACCTACAACACGTACGGTCCGACCAGCAAGCTGGTAAGGTCCCTACCCTGAGCCGAGTTGCCTTCAAGCTCAGCGCGTACTTTTTTCTGTTTTGACAACCGGGCTTGCTCTGCACCTTCAGTCTTCGCTGCTATCCGGCTTCTGAAGGACCAAGTTGTGGGGTGTGGATGTATCTCGTTCTC
The DNA here is from genome assembly GCA_025490895.1 of Thaumatotibia leucotreta. Classification (NCBI taxonomy): domain Eukaryota; kingdom Metazoa; phylum Arthropoda; class Insecta; order Lepidoptera; family Tortricidae; genus Thaumatotibia; species Thaumatotibia leucotreta. The sequence continues at coordinate 47,576 of JALPQI010031594.1, read as the reverse complement.
TTGACGAAGACTGTCGTGATGCTCGATGACTCAGCTACTGCGGCTACCTCGGCTCAGGGACTTTATTTAGGGAAATGTTTAAATAAAAACACTTGTTTACAATTACAACATTACAGTAGGTTGAGTGTTAGTTGGTTAGTGAGCGCGTGATTAGCGCTTGATGAAGTGAGCGTGAGTGAATTGAGCCCTCGCGGATAGCGTATATATATATTAGCTATCCCCACTCCGCGATAATCCGCGAGCGCCCAAAGTCGCGGGTATCTCACGCCGCGTGCGTGTTATATGTGGTAGCGTATAGTGTGATAGTATTTATTTAAATGAATTACACGAAATACACAATGGACAAATATTGTACAAAAAAGTAAAGGAATGGGATTAATTTAATTGGGGAACAATCAATCTTATATCTAGTTAAAGTCTTAGGTTTAAGAATTACATACTAAGACAGATATTTATTTTCATGTTATGAGCTACATAAGACAGATATTTATTTACATAGTATGAGCTATAAATGACATAAGACAGATATTTATTTACATATTATAAGCTATATGCGACATACATATAAGTATTTATCTATCTATTATATTGGTATCGTCGCTTAGTACCCACATCACAAGCCATAATTGAGCTTACCGTAGGACTAAGTCGATTTGTGTAAGATATCCCAAGATATTTATTTATATTTATTATTTTGTTTGAGAAGACCTTTTAACAGGTCTCTGGGCGACAGGAGGTTATGCAACGTGGCGGCTCCGATATATTTGAAGGTGGTTGTATAAATAAAACAAGTAAAATAGTTTTAGTTTATTTATTGAATATATTAGCGTGTTACAATTCGTTAATACATAAATAAGTGCAAAATCATAATATAGAGCGATAGAGATCATACATTTTCACAATTGATATAAGCCTCAACATAATATAGGTACTATAAATAAACCAATTATTGGAACCCTGTCAAAGCGAAGCTATGAATCAGCTTGTAGGAGTTTTCTTACTATTTGTCATTTTGATATGGTTCAAGAATAGCCTAGAGTTTCAATTATTAAATGATATACGAGTTATCGAAACTAGGAATTACATTTTAGGTGCTGTTACTAAAAGTAACCTGAAATTAGGTATACTGTTAGTCTAATAACGGCAGTACTTATAAGAGTCGATTTATGTAGAATGCAATTCCATGCTTTCGGTAATAGGCATGATGACTGGCAAGTCAAATCAGCATCTTTTTTTGAACTGTCAAAACGATCACCACTACGGAATTTTATATGAAATACTCAAAAGTGACGTCACGTTTGAGTACTCTTTTAAGTTCTTTTCAATTTATTAAATAGAAGTTCTGTACAAAAATTACTGCAATCTACATCTTAGTAAAAATTTCTTCGTATTATGTCGTGCATAATGTTAAATAATTTATTTTAACTACAGTCATCATCCCTATTTTATGTTGTGTATAAAACAGTTACATTAGTCACATGTTCTGGCGTGTAACGGTATTCTTTCAATTTGTTTTATGTAGTATTAGGCTATACTAAATCATTTAGTATGATAAATAATACAAAAATAATTAGTATAAAATTAGACAACTAAATAAAAACGAAAATAATATAATCACTGGAATGCGACTAGTATTAGAAAACTAGAAACTATTCTAATAATACAAATGTCATTTGGTTATGTATAAAAATACTTTATTGGTTTATTAACCGTTTTTTATTAAATATAAAATATCACAACTAAGTGTGCTGTATGAGTTTTAGCCAGAAGGTTATGTATCCAATTCTGAAAAAAATAAAATTACTATCAAATGGATATTAATCTAAATTTAATGTCTGGTATCTAGACGATGGGACCCTAGGAGGTGACGTGGATACCGTACTGTCCGATTTGTCTCTTATCAAAACTAATTTTGAAAATATTGGTTTAGAACTAAATTATAGTAAATGCGAACTCTTTATTGAAAAGACTTCCTATAGTTTGACTGTTTTAAAATCCAAATTTGATTGTCTGACTCCTGGTATAAAAATAGTAGACAAATATTCACTTTGCCTCCTGGGTTCTCCTATTTTTGAAGAATCCTTTCCCGATTATATTTCTAACTCGATTTCTAAATTCCAAAATCACGCAAATCGTCTACTCGAAATTAGCCCTCATTATGCTCTTGCGATTCTTAAGTTTTGTCTTTTTGTCCCTAAATTGACATACGTGCTCCGTTGCTGTCCGTTCTGGAAAAATATTAATTTATTAACACCTTTAGACGACTTAATCAAAATTACCATAGAAAAAATTCTAAATATTCAGCTAACGGAGCGTTCCTGGTCCCAAGCATCCCTCCCTATTCGGTATGGGGGTTTAGGGATACGAAAAATTTCATGTGTGGCTTCTCCTGCATTTTTGGCATCCGTCCATAGCACGTCTGATCTCACAGGAAAGATCCTAAGGGCTCTGCCTATTAACTGTGAGACTGCGGGTTTGGAGGACGCCAAAAATGCATTCAAAATTGCTTACCCTTCTAAAAATTTTCCTGACAACCTAAAATCGCAAAGGAGCTGGGACAATGTGTATTGTGATCTAACATACAATTCTCTTCTAAACAGCTCTGCAGGTCCGGATCGTGCGAGACTTTTGGCGGTCGGAACCCGGGAAGCTGGTTACTGGCTGCATGCCCATCCTTCGGCTAGTACTGGTACTTTCCTGGATCCGGCCTCTCTTAGGCTCGCAACCGGCCTGAGACTCGGGGCCGCGGTATGTACCCCTCACTTATGCTGTTGTGGCACAGACGTGGACCGACTGGGACACCACGGACTAAGTTGTCAAAAAAGCGCAGGCCGTATTTCCAGACATGCGACGCTTAACGACATAATCCGCAGGTCTCTTGCCACGATCAACGTACCTGCTCTTCTTGAGCCTACTGGTATTATTAGGGATGATGGTAAGAGACCTGATGGTGTGTCTTTGGTTCCTTGGAGCTTGGGACGGATGTTGGTATGGGATGCTACTTGCGTAGATACCCTGGCACCGTCCCATCTTCAACGAACTACGTTTAAGGCAGCCGCTGCGGCTGAAAATGCCGAATTTTTAAAACGTAATAAATATAAGGGCCTCGGCAAAGAGTACGATTTTGTACCGTTTGGCGTAGAAACTTTAGGTTCTTGGGTCCCCAGCGCACGCAAATTGTTTGCTGAGATCGCGAAACGTCTGGTTGATGTAACTAAAGACCGAAGAGCTGGCGACTTCCTCGCACAACGCATCAGTATTGCGATACAGCGAGGAAATGCCGCCAGCATCCTCGGTACAATGCCACAAGGGCCAATCTTAGATATAGGTTAGGTTAAGTAGATTAGTTAGATTTAATCTATGTACATAAATTGTAGTTTTGAAAATAAATATATTAAAAATGTGAATGAAATTACAAAAAAAAAATATATTTTTAGGATCATAAAATTCATAAACAATATATTACTGCAGGTGTCGGGAAACTAAACTTTGCACGCTACGTAGGTGTATATCCGGATACGGTCTAGCGTAGCGAGGCCTACTGGGTGTATAGTAGAGGCCTACTGTGTGTACAGTGGAGGCTTAACTGTACATACTGTACATTGAGCTCTCACAGCTGTGTGGAGGCCTTCTAGCTGTATAGTGGAAAGTGTAGACCTAGCAGCTGTATAATGGAGAGCTACTGACCATAGTAGTGGCCTAGTAGCTGTATAAAGAAGGGCTACTGGCTGTTAATGCAGGCCTACCAATTGTATATTGAGGCATCGCAGCTATTTGGGAGCTTTCTGACAGTACAGTGAAGGCCTACTGACTGGGTGTAAGACGGAGACTTACCAGCACTATAGTGGATGCCTAGCAGCTATATAGTGGAGGCCTACTCGCTGTATACTCGAAGCCTGCTGGCTGTATAGTAGATAGCTAGCAGCTGTATAAAGCAGGCCTATTAACTGTATAGCGGAGTCCCACTGGCTGTATAGTCGAGCTCTAATGGCTGTATAGTGAAACCCTAGCAGCTGTATAATGGAGGCCTAGCAGCTGTATACTAGAAGCTTAGCAGCTGTATAAAGGAGGCCTACTGACTGTATAGCGGAGTCCCACTGGCTGTATAGTCGAGCTCTAATGGCTGTATAGTGAAACCTTAGCAGCTGTATAAGTGTATAATGGTGGCCTAGCAGCTGCATACTAGAACCCTAGCAGCTGTATAAAGAAGTCCTACTGACTGTATAGTGGAGTCCCACTGGCTGTATAGTCGAGACCTACTGGCTGTATAATGGAGACCTAAAAGCTGTACAGTAAAGGCCTAGCAGCTGTATAAAGGAGTCGTACTGGGTGAATGCTGGAGGGGTCACACGGTGGAGGCCTACTGCCTGTATAGCGTCTCACTGGCTGTATAAAGGAGGCCTACTGGGAGTATGCTGGAGGGGTGACACGATGGAGACCCTACTGCCGGGCGCGGAAGGCGGCGGTGTGCGGGCGCGGCACGGCGGAGGCGGGCGGACGCGCGCGCACGTTGACGGACGAATACGACAGGTAGCGGCACGACAGGTCCGGGGGCGAGATCTGGAACGAGGTGACAACGCATTTTTAACCCGTGGAGCGTGACCCAGGGTATCTCATACCCACCCCTGTCACAATACAATACTCTTTATTGCACACCTCGTAACATAAAAAAGAAGATAACAAAAAATTCGAAACTTAAAGGTAGAGGTAACGCAACAGACGGTCTTATCGCTAAAGAGCGATCTCTTCCAGACAACCTTTGGGCAATGAAATAATGCAACCAGTAAAAAAACAGTAGGTGATGCAAGACATGAAATAAGGAAAATAAATAAACAAGTTTATCAATAGGCTACTTGACTCATTTTTAAAGTTTGTCTTATATTATTAATCATTGTCTGATTAACAGAAAAAAAATATAAATATATTTTTTCACGACCTAGAAAACCGCAAAATTATAACTTAAAATTTAAACTTTCGTTACCGCGCGAAAACGATACTAGCCATGTTAATGCTTAGATTATCTGTGGTGTGACGTCACTCAAACCGAAAACAAACATTTAAGTATTAACAGACGTTCGAATATGGTCCGCACCGCACCGCGAACTTGGTCCGCTCCGTACCAAATACGATGGTGTGTTCAGCGGTCCGCTGACATTATTATTATTATTGACGGTGCGGTCGGTTCGATGGTTTTCCCACAGGATTTGTTGCGGTCCGTACCAAGTTCGCTCGTGTGGACGGCGCCACCGCACCGTTCCGCGCTTTATTTGTAGGTAATTAATTAAAAGTAAACAAAAAATTCGAAAATTTTCCAAGCAATTCAGCAAATGCATAACAATTCATGCGAAAATATGTACGAAAATCTTCGTCATCGAGGTCTCTAATAAGTCGCATATAACTATATGACTCTCTGCCTTTTAAATACAATTTTGGCCATTCTTTTATTTTTTTTCTGTCTATTAATTGGTGTTGTAGCTAGGGCTTGCATTCCGGAATTCCAGAATTTCGAAATATCGGAATTTCGGACTGATTTGGCTGTTTTTACAGTTCCGGAACTGACACAGCTAATATCGTAATTCCGGAATTGAAAAAAAAGTGTTTTTATTATATGGATAAACATAAAATATCAACACGATTATGATAATTAGGTTTAGAATACAGAATACAAAGCCACCACAAGATATATCGATAAGTAGTTTGCCACAAATTGTATTATGTTTTCTTTTCTGTAAAATAAACTGTGTTTACTAAATACTAGGTACTACTAAACCACGAAAACTGACCAAGGCACAGAGGTCACGGTAGTAGCTAAAATTCGAATAAATTGATGATCTACTTTGACTGCTTTTTTTAGCAAGGAGAGTAGTTTATACTACGTAGTTTTAGAAAACATAAAATATTTGGCATGTGTGGGAGTAAACATCTTTGGTATAAGCTTTCAAAGTTAATATACTGCATGACGCTCCAACGCGTTATCTAAAAGTGCAATATTTACTCGTCGTTTTAAAATTGATTATGTACATGACTGTTTTAGTGAAAGCTATAATTATTTAAATGGAGGTACACAAGGGTATTTTCTATCGTTTTTAATAACATTTTATTATTTTCCCTGTCGCTTTTTTATTATAATATTTATTTTACGCGAGCCATCAAAACAATCAATGACGATTTCGATTTGAGAAATATATCGAAGCTTTTAGTTTAGAAACCCTTCGAGTCCCTTAATGATTCATATGTCGTTTTGTAGCCTAGAAAGTGCTTTATCGTGAGCAAGTAATAATTCCACCGAAGATTGCCGAAGGTCTTGGCGGTAGCCTTTTTACGAAACTGAAATTTAAGGACAAATATGTGTACTTAATGATTTTTAAGAGCGAAGAGGGGGGAAATCAATTGCTCGTTCTCACGTAACTTGTTTTTAGGGTTCCGTAGTAAACTAGGAACCCTTATGGTTTCGCCATGTTCGTCTGTCCGTCTTCCGCACCATAGCTCAATGGCCGTTAGTACTATAGTGTGGGGTATCGTTGAATAAATAGGTCTTTCAAAAAGAATAAGGGTCCCAAAATAAAGTTTTTTTGCCCACAAATTTCAAGAATAACAAGTAACACTGATTTGCTCATTAAATTTTTGCTGACATCCGATCTATACATAACTGGTTTACGAAATTTACCTCACAAAAAGTAGGAATCTTTATTTAAAGCTTGTATTTCGCTTTTTGCAGATCAAATACAACCTTAATATAACATTACGTACTGTTTTTTAGACTTTTATTGCGACTTTTGAATTTTAAGCACTGTTCTTTGAACGCCTGACCACTGTGCAAGGTAAGCAACGATCGTGTACCAGATTTTAATTATCAATTGGGTTGCAATTATTTCACGTTATTTTTCTTTTAGCCCTTCGATAATTATACGCTATTTACATATGTCGAAGAATCGTAACCTTTGACTTAAGTCTCCACTTGGTCTAATATCCATTCCAATAAAGTAAAACATTGGTATTTGTAAATTGTTGTTACTCAGTACGAAAGGTTTTTTTTAACGGCGTTGATGGGATTATGGAAAATAGTCTCACTAACCTCATTAATAGATGTCAAAAAGTGAGAAATAAAACCTTTAAACAATGAGCTTTTCGTAAAAAAAACGTTAATACTCATTTTAAGTGCTAGTTTTATAACATATACTTTTTATATTAAAATTCATTCAAAAATAATACAAAATTATAAATATTTTTTTTTCGTCAAAAATGACAAAACTATATTATGTTTTGTTCGTTTTTACATCAAATACGTGTGGTTAAAATCTTTTGGGTTTTAAGAGCCCACGGTGTATACACCGTGTGTTTATTGATTTCCGTTAAATTAAAGGGAAGCTTATTTAGGTCAAAAATGATCAATTTCTCTAACAAACTAGTATCTTAACTCTTACTGTTATTGAGTTATTAAAAAAATAAGTTTAATGAATGAACAAGTGCAGTGCAAACTTTATTACAACCTAATGTTACTTATTTTGACGTGTGCCGTCAGTCACCTGAGATCTTATTCTTAAGGTTTTCTCACACTTGCCATTTTAATTATTATCTATGAAAACAAAAGCCGATATGCCAGGCAACTTCTATTAATGTCCCAAGTAACCTGTCCAATTTAACGGAAATCAATAACACACGGTGTATAATGACTAATGTTTCTGATTCTAATTACCATACCTATAAGTACTAAGTATTTGGTATAAGAACATAACCTTAATTTATTGATGAACAATACAAATGTGCCCATGAGGAAAAGGAAAAAATTAACAGCGGATTTATGATCGTTTATTTTAAGAGAAAATGTCTTATTTCACCGTTTTAGACAGTTACGCATTTTAGGTAACGATTTTGTCTCTGTGTTGCCTTAGTCAAGACCAACAACACAAAAGTCACACTTAATTGACAAACATTACGAGGAAAATTAACAATCTTTTATTTTTATTACCTAAAACATTAAAATGCATTTTTTGTGATAGTTTCATTAATTTAATAGAATACTTTTTTAAGTAGTGCAGAATTCGAAATACACAAAAAATCTTGCTTATTTTAGCCTCAGGAATATGCTGTTAAAATTTTTCTCTTTCCTCATGAGCTTCTTGTATACAAATCGTATTGAAATTTTACGTTATATTTAAATAATACCTAGTTTAACAAAATTGTCGTTAGTTCCGGAACTGAGTTCCGGAATTCCGGAATTGAAGTATAATATCGGAAATCAGTTTCGGAACTGAAAATGGTCCGATATTGCAAGCCCTAGTTGTAGCGACGATGGTTGCCACAACTAACGCGAGTTTAGCTTTTTTGGATAAAATCGGAGGCATATCGACGTGATCACTGTCTAATAGCACGAAAAGCAAAGCAGCTAAATATTGGCATCATCCGGCGGTTGAATTTTCTTACCACGACTTACTCCTTTTATCTTATAAAATTCGACCACCGAAACCTAAGCCTCGAGTCCTTTTTCAGCGCAGTTTTGGTAGAATGAACGTAGAGAGGCTGTGTGATGACGCCCTTGAGATTGACTGGAGTGTGATTTATAAGGCCAGCGATGTAAATGATAAAGTACTTTTATTTAACTCCCTTTTGTTGCAGCTGTATGATATTCATGCTCCAGTCCGTCCTGTTAAGGTTAAGCATCTCCCTGCACCCTGGCTGAGTGAGGATATAAAGGCTCTCATTGCCAGGAAAAACGTTGCCAAAGCTAGATATAGGAACTATCCTTCGGATCGAAATAAATTGAAATATCACACATTGCGAAATCGGTGCAGTACTGTATGTCGTGATGCTCAAAGACGTCACATACATAATTCCATTGAGAATGGTGATTCAGCTAAAACCTGGAGATTTCTTAAGACGCTTGGAGTTGGGAAGCCACAGCAATCATCTGTTCCTAATGATTTAAACATTAATCACCTTAATCATCATTTCTCTAATTCAGTCATTTTCAGTGGGCCGGCTAAGGTTCGGACACTTAATCATCTTTCTAGCATCCCAACTACTGTCTCTTCCCAGTTTTCTTTCACTCAATTTTCCGGTAGTGATGTTGAGAAGAATATTTTATCTGTATCCTCCAATGCTGTTGGCGTAGACAGTGTGAGCCGTAATATGATCCTTCCTCTCCTTGATCTCCTTGTTCCGATCATTACCCACATCCTAAATTCTTCTATCTCCTCGAATACTTTTCCAGCATTATGGAAGGAAGCAGACATAATTCCTATACCCAAAAAGCCTAAACCTGCTTCTTATAATGATTACCGTCCCATTTCTATTCTTCCCTTCCTATCCAAAGTTTTTGAGCGCTTAGTTCATCAGCAACTGACTTCGTTTTTTAATACTTGTAGCCTCATGAACCCTTTCCAATCTGGTTTCCGCCCCGGTCATAGTACGGTTTCAGCACTTGTTAAGATTACAGATGATATCCGCTCGGCAATGGATGGGAGGATGTTGACGGTATTAGCACTGTTAGACTTTAGCAACGCATTTAATGCCGTCGATTTTGATATTCTGCTTGCGATATTGTGTTCTCTCAACATATCTCCTTCGGTTATTGAATGGTTTCGGAGTTACCTTGTTGGTCGTCGGCAGAGAATAAAGTTGGATGATCTTCGTTCTGATTGGTGCAACACAATAGCCGGAGTTCCGCAGGGTGGCGTGTTGTCCCCACTCCTGTTTTCAATATTTATTAATTCTATTACCAACAATATTAGTTCTTCATATCACCTTTATGCCGATGATCTCCAAATTTATTCTCAGGGTGTGCTCGACGATTTGCCATCGGTAATTAGATCTATTAATGGCGACCTCGACAATATTCTAGATTGGAGTTGCCGTTATGGACTCACAGTTAATCCATCCAAAACCCAGGTAATCATCATTGGTAGTTTTCCCTAATTTGCCTATGATTTTGTTTAACGGTGTCCAAATTCCATATTCGACTCAAGTCAAAAATTTAGGTATTATTCTAGATAGTACTTTGTCTTGGGTTCCTCAGATCGGTGAGGTCAGTAGGAGGATGTTTGCTGCAATAGGATCCTTAAGGCGGCTTCGTAACTTTTTACCTCTCGCTACCAAAATTGCGCTCGCTCAAACTCTGCTCCTGCCTATCTTAGACTATGCAGATATCTGCTATCTTGATATTTCTCAGGAGCAGCTCACTAAACTCGAACGCCTACAGAATGTATGTATCCGTTTCATATTTGGACTGCGTAAATATGATCATGTTTCCTATTATCGACTACAACTCAAGTGGCTTCCCATCCGCCTACGACGTAACTCTCATATTTTGGCTCTTCTATATAACGTACTTTTTAACCCTGCTGCCCCATTCTACCTTAAAGAGCGCTTCCACTACCTTTCTTCTGTAAGATGCTCTACGAATTATCTCCTTGCCCAAACTTATTCTTCTTCTAAATTCTACAACGACTCTTTTACTTTTCAAGCAATTCGAATGTGGAATGCTTTGCCAGTTGAACTGAGGTGTGCTAAGTCCATTTCAATTTTTAAAGCTCATCTCAAGCAACACTTTCTGTCACTTCCTTAAGCTCCTTTGTCCTTCCTGTTTATACGTTGTCTATATTATTGCATATTATATTTATTTAGTTATATTTATGTATTTGTTTATATATATTTATATTTATGAGTATTTATACTTATATATATATATATATATATATATATATATATATAATATGTATATATATTGGTGCTGATGTGAACTTATTTTACTCTGGTTTATCTCATTGTACTTTTATTTTTCATTCAATACTTTCTATATGTCGATTCTACTGCCATAAGGTTGTCTGGAAGAGATCGCTTTTTAGCGATAAGACCGCCTGTTGTTGCGTACTTCTTGTAAGCTTCCTTTTGAGTTTATTTATTGTAAATTTTAGCACAATAAAGAATATTATTATTATTATTCTCTTTATTTCATCAATTTCTTAGGTTAGGTTTTTTTACAATATGTCTATAAAAGTAAAATAAAATAAAACATACAAAAGCAATACAAAACATGTAAACATAATATAAAAAACCCTAACCTAGAGAGCCGCCGGCAACGGAGCGGGCCCAAGCTGCCGGTGGTTAGGGCTGCAGGGAGAGGAACCGCCGGACTATGCGCGCCGTGTCCAGGATTACCGCCTTCTGCATCTGACCCTTGACCCAACCACCTAGCGAGAGCCTCTTGAGGTGTTGGTCGAGACTCTTCGCTATGAGACCATTCGCAGAAACAACTATCGGCACAATGATCGCCGAATCAACCTCCCACATGTCGGTTACCTCGTGAGCCAAGTCAAGGTACTTACTGGCTTTGTCCTTCTCGGCCTTCACGAGGTTCTCGTCATGGGGGATGGTGATGTCGATGAGCATTGCCCGGCGTTGGGATCGATCTATCAGCACGATATCAGGCTTATTGGCTACAATAGTCCTGTCCGTGATGATAGATCGATCCCAATAGAGCGTTATTATTATTATTATTATTAAAAGCACTGGACCGTTTTTGAACGGTGCGATGGTGTGGCGAGTCGACCGCACTTAGGGAGCGGACCAAGTTCGCGGTGCGGAGTGGACCATATTCGAACGTCTATTAATACTTTTAGATTCGACATGAAGTTAGTTTAAGATCCTATGACGTCACATCATGGCCGACACCGTTTTCAGAGTACGAAATAAAAAAATAAATAAAACAAATTTTTCAATAAAAAATATGTACCCATCAAACACTTTTAATACACCGTAATCGAAAAATATTGATCTTTTCAATAAATACTACTGAAAATAATCATTTTTTGCACTAAATTTGATATGAGTCAAGTAGCCTATTACGACACGTTAATAAATATACACACATAAGTAAATCACTTGTGTCAATAATGACCAAGTCTATTTTCTAATGACATATCGAGTGGGTGGTCAAACCCGATAAGTCGAGCAAACCTGTTTTTAAAATACGAACTATATGAAATTGACGTGAAGTTGTTATTTCAATGAAAAAATATCTCGACTTATCGGGTTTGACCACTCAACCCTCGATATGTTCACCTCCTGCTCGCCGGGTTAGTACAGATGGTGCCTTTTTTAGGCTCTAATGTGAGAAGTGTGTCATTTTGCGTCAGGTCCAAAACTTCGGAGGGGCATCTGCACTAAAAAACGTCGTACGAGACACGTGCAAAAACAGAATTCGTAACTCGTGTCGATTTAAAACACTCCCTGTCGGTCGTGTTTTAAAACATCGCCACTCGTTTCGAATTTCATGTTCTTCGCACTTGTATCGTAATGTACTACTTTCTGTCTGTTATTGCCATGGTTACGGTCGCCTGAGTCACGCTGGTTTTATGCAAAATTATGCTACTTTTATGCAAACCAAAATAAAATGCTATATACATACATAACAAATTCAATAATAGAATCAGATAGATACACAATCGTGTAAGTAAGGTACGAGATTGAAGAGCTGAACTGCTCATTCCAGTGCATGCCCTTGCCCAGCGCTGGGCAGCCCACGCTACAGTACCCACCATCCTGTGCTGCCTGGTCGGGGGCGCCGCCATATTGTTGCCGGTGTACGCCACACACTTCACCTGCCAGCCCAGCGCTGGGCAGCCACGCTACAGTACCCACCGCTCTGTGCTGCCTGGTCGGGGGCGCCGCCATATTGTTGCCGGTGTACGCGACACACTTCACCTGCCACTCGCCGAGTTGTTCGTTCCAGTGCACGTATTGCTCGATCAGCGCCTGAAAATAAACAGTCTTCGTTCACAGATGTCATATATACCATAGATCAAGCAATATCTACTTAGCGTGTCAAATGAACTCAGTGAAATCCACTGAGTTGTCCGTCTTTAATCGCAGCTCGCAGCTTTCGGGCGTCAAATTTTGTAAGTTGAAATGAACAAAAACATTAATGCCTCCTTAAGTAATATGAATTGCAACAACACAAAAAAATATGAATACTCAAGGGCCTGAGACATATTTAAAATCATAGGCAAGTAACAACTTCAGTACAAAATCTGACAATCTCGGCCGCCATACAAATGAATGAACTTGTTTCTTCTATCCAAATCTAATTCTGTGTCTTCGTTATTCCTTCAAGAACTGCTAATTTTACAAATGTAGACAGGAGAAAACACGAATTCTGTATCACAATAGTACATTTCCTAACTAGTGCGGGAAAACTTTTTTTCGGCGAGGGTGAAAGTTGGAGCCCGAGTTAAAAAAAAGTTTTTGCACGAGGGACGATTCTTTTCATAACAAGTGCGTCAAAAAGAGAAATTACCGCGCGCGAAGCGTGCGCAAAGTTCGTTTTTGCGCACTAGTTAGGAAAAATAGGTTCATTTTATACTTGAGCATTTAAAAACATATTGTACATATGAATCACGTCTCTGATGTCGATAAAAATCGGTTAGCTGTTTGAGTCAATGATGCTGAACAGCATCCACATTTGCTAAAATGTCCCAGAAAGTGTGAATGGGATTTTCCTTTTTTGTTTGATTCCTAATATTCCTATGCATTTTTGGTAAAAAAAACGGATATTTCATACAAACATTTTGGGTTTTGGGACATCTTACGCTTCACCTGGTACTACTTTGGGAGTATACCCAAACCACCCTCGTTTGCCACGTTTAGGGGGGGAGGGGGGTTTATATATACGTACCATAATTGGGCATGGACCCTCGAGTGTTAGTTTTTAGTCAAGTGGTCGATGGACTAGTACTGTATAGCCTCTTCTTCTGTCTTATCTAGATCTCGAAACCAAACGCGTTTGACTATGTGGTGCCCCATGAGGTACCAGTGCAACTGATACTGCTGCTATAGCTGAGCACTTTGTTTTGGGCTCGTTGGCTAGTTAGCTTTCCCATGTCCAGAAAGCTGACTAGCCAAAGTAGCCAACGGGGTCGAAAAAAAGTAATTCCAAACTCAGCTTTCGCTGAATTGAGGAGTTGCATCGCACGCTTAAGTTTCCTTATCCTATCTCCATACCATTTCTCCTTTTGCCTTAACCAATATTTGCAACCCGGAGGGCGTTAAACTCTCAGACTCACTCACAGGACACTCCGGTGTTACCTGGTACTGCTGCGGTATGTAGGAGTCCAGTACGAGGTCCGCCAGCTGGATCTCCCTTCGCAGCGCCCGCACTGAGTCGAGAATTCCCTCCATTTCTCTCTGCTGTTCGCGTTGTTGGTCCGCCAGTTCGGCCTTTGCAGAGTTCAGGAGTTGGACTGCTCGTTTGAGTTTCCTGGTCTTGGCGGCGTTTTCTTCTTGGAGTGAGGAGTAGCGCTCTTCGATGTCGAGGCGTTCCGCCTGGAAGAAGAGATAGCAGTTGTAGATTTTGGCAATATCTTGGATAATTTAAACAAGAGTATCGAAGGAAATTCATAACAACTGCTGATTGCTGAAAATCAGCACTATAGTGCTCAAAAGACTCAAAAGATTCCCATTCTTCGAAAGATATAAGACCAATATAATTTGTAGTGTTGTGGAAACATCATTTAACATTTCAGAAATATTATTAGTATTATTTTTATGAAGTCCATTATATGTTGTAGGCAAACGCCCTTTTTATTGTTCTAATCTAATACAATGTTGTACGAGCCTCTTCCTCGTAAGTTTTAGAGGACTTGGGTCAAAATTCTTAATTCTTAACATTGATTTAGAATAAATAAGTGGATCCCCAAACAGCTCAAAAAAATGGCCCCAAAAAATGGGCTGCAGAAGTAAATATTGCGGTCCTTTTGCTCCGCTATTCAGTTCTGACAGTTGACATTTGGTCACCTTACGGTATAGCATCATTATTCCCTAAACATAAAAAGTTTCTACTATTTTGCGGTGTTGTTCGCAAATTTGACACTTATTGCTCACTTCACAAAGTTTTTTATTCTTTGAGTTTTTTTTATTATAGTTTATTGTAAGTGAGCGTTATTAGCTTCAACTGAAACATGATAGAAATGACTTTTAGTGCCACTTTTCTTGGTTATTTTGTTTGGCTCTGTGCGTCCATTTATTATTTAATGTCATTGATTCTTAAACAGTAATGTTCAGCAGTAGTAGAGTGATCACTGGGATCAGTGAGTCACTCTGACCACTAGAAAAGAGTCCTCTCTCTAGCAGCCTGTTCTAGCAGATTCTGTCTCTAGCAGTGTTCCAGCAGTACAGACCTCCTTCTTCTGCAGATCCTCCTGGAGTCTCAGCTCGATGAGTCGTCGCTGCTCGAGCTCCCTGGCTGCTTGTTCCAGCAGTCTCCGCTGAGCGTCGGCCTTGTCCAGCAGGGTCTGTCTCTAGCAGTGTTCCAGCAGTACAGACCTCCTTCTTCTGCAGATCCTCCTGGAGTCTCAGCTCGATGAGTCGTCGCTGCTCGAGCTCCCTGGCTGCTTGTTCTAGCAGTCTCCGCTGAGCGTCGGCCTTGTCCAGGGTCTGTCTCTAGCAGTGTTCCAGCAGTACAGACCTCCTTCTTCTGCAGATCCTCCTGGAGTCTCAGCTCGATGAGTCGTCGCTGCTCGAGCTCCCTGGCTGCTTGTTCCAGCAGTCTCCGCTGAGCGTCGGCCTTGTCCAGCAGTTCTGTCTCTAGCAGTGTTCCAGCAGTACAGACCTCCTTCTTCTGCAGATCCTCCTGGAGTCTCAGCTCGATGAGTCGTCGCTGCTCGAGCTCCCTGGCTGCTTGTTCGAGCAGTCTCCGCTGAGCGTCGGCCTTGTCCAGCAGGGTCTGTCTCTAGCAGTGTTCCAGCAGTACAGACCTCCTTCTTCTGCAGATCCTCCTGGAGTCTCAGCTCGATGAGTCGTCGCTGCTCGAGCTCCCTGGCTGCTTGTTCTAGCAGTCTCCGCTGAGCGTCGGCCTTGTCCAGGGTCTGTCTCTAGCAGTGTTCCCGCAGTACAGACCTCCTTCTTCTGCAGATCCTCCTGGAGTCTCAGCTCGATGAGTCGTCGCTGCTCGAGCTCCCTGGCTGCTTGTTCCAGCAGTCTCCGCTGAGCGTCGGCCTTGTCCAGCAGTTCTGTCTCTAGCAGTGTTCCAGCAGTACAGACCTCCTTCTTCTGCAGATCCTCCTGGAGTCTCAGCTCGATGAGTCGTCGCTGCTCGAGCTCCCTGGCTGCTTGTTCGAGCAGTCTCCGCTGAGCGTCGGCCTTGTCCAGAAGGTTCTCGCCCCCGACGAGGACCTTGGACTCCAGGCGTTGGAGTTTGTCCTTCAGCTCTTCTTGCTGTTTCCTGGGACAGAACAAAATTACGTTATGCTTACTACAGAAGTACACAGTGATGGGTGATTTGTTTTATTGGCACTTTATTGGTTGCCATGGTTACAAGTTAAAGATCGTCCCATGTTTAATTACAATATTCTCTTAGTTTTTCTGTATCGGGGTAATTCCGAATGTCAAAAAACGCCGTGTAATTTCGAAACGTGACACCTGAAGCCGCGTTTCCACTTAGTGTTCTGAGCGAGCATTCACTTGTTCGTGGCCTGACGAACAAACATTTACCTATGTGAAATTCTGTTTTCATCTGCCCGAGAACGAAAGAATGCTCGCTCAAAACACTACGTGAAAACGCGGCTTAAGACGATATAATTAAGAGTATTTTTTGTGTGATTTTCGGTATTTCACTCTTTTCCGAATTATCCCAAGGTATTGCATTAAGATTTCATAAAATATTAAAAGGGGAGTTGCGTTTTTTTAAGCGCTCATTATATTATTCTGGTGATTTTAATGGTGTTACTTACTTGGTGCGCTGCAATTCAGCCTTCTTCTCTTCCAGCACCTTTCTCGCTTGGTTCGCTTTCTCTCGGTTCAATTTCTCCTACAAAAACGAAAAATGTATTAGAGACAAAGATGTAAAAAAACCTTTATTCTTCATTAAAAAATAATGTTACTACTAGAAATTTGCAATCTGGTGCGGGTATCCATATTAAGCCCAACGATAAAGTGGTAGAATAAAATGTAGATTTTTTGTTTTTCTGGTACATCCTTTAGTAGTAAAGCGGAGATATTTCTTTTTGCTGTAATCCTAGTGTGGGGTATCGTTGAATAGGTCTATCAATAGGAAAAGAGTCTTAAAAGATATTTTTTGATGTCAATATTTTCGGAGATAATCGCCTCAGAATAAGAAAAAATTGCCCTCCCCCCCACCAAAAAAATATTAAAAAATCATGACACTGCTTGTAGAATACTTTAAAATGAAACTATTTCGAACATAATCTTTTCGAATAACTACGAAACCCTACACTGAGCACGGGCCGACATGCCGGCGGTTTTTTTGGGTACTTTCGGTTACGGAGGCCGTCAAATAGGCCTCTAGACAGTATACCTTCTCCTCCCGCCTGAGGCGACGAAGCTCCTTCCGCTCCTCGGGGCCGAGGGAGTCCAGCTCGGCCTCCGTGAGCGTGTCGTCCGTCAGCTCGCCTTCGGTTACAGAGGCCGTCAAATAGGCCTCTAGACAATATACCTTCTCCTCCCGCCTGAGGCGACGAAGCTCCTTCCGCTCCTCGGGGCCGAGGGAGTCCAGCTCGGCCTCCGTGAGCGTGTCATCTGTCAGCTCGCCTTCGGTTACGGAGGCCGTCAAACAGGCCTCTAGACAATATACCTTCTCCTCCCGCCTGAGGCGACGAAGCTCCTTCCGCTCCTCGGGGCCGAGGGAGTCCAGCTCGGCCTCCGTGAGTGTGTCGTCCGTCAGCTCGCCTTCGGTTACAGAGGCCGTCAAACAGGCCTCTAGATAATATACCTTCTCCTCCCGCCTGAGGCGACGAAGCTCCTTGCGCTCCTCGGGGCCGAGGGAGTCCAGCTCGGCCTCCGTGAGTGTGTCGTCTGTCAGCTCGCCTTCGCTCAGCTCTGCTTCCTCTTCCTCTTCCAATTCTGTATAACATTAGTACAGCTACAACATTATACGAGGCGTGCATACAGTAGCATTAGGGTACAATATAATGATGCATATCGTATCCTAATGCGAATGCCTAGGTACAACAGTGCCTCAAAAATGTTTGCGACGGCCAGAGTTCCTGATTTCTTTGCGATCATCAGAGCGAGGGTAGCTTCTTTCTGGGAAATCGTAAGAAACTCCAAGAACGAGCTTCTGGAAACAATTGGTGGCAGCCCTGACAGATCAGAACGAGAACCGGAAGTAATCAAATATATATTTCTAAAATTCTATTTATATTTCCCAATATTTGTGTGATGTGTACTTAAATTTAGAATTAAGCTAGTATATAATTATGGGACCCTGTACTGCCTGAAATAAAACTTTTTATTGTTATTATTCTTATTAGTACATTACGATACAAATTTGAAACGAGTGGCGATAAATGAAAACTTTACCTAAGGGAGTGTTTTAAATCGAGAAGAGGTACGAATTTCCTTTGCGCACGTATATATCGGGGCAGTTAGCATTCTAACGCCAAAATAGTACATTGTGTATCAAGGGAGGTAAGTACGGAATTACTAACGAGAGTGTTAGTAGCCCGACGCCGTGGGCGAAGGGCTTTTAATGACTCGAGTTAGTATTCCGCTTACCGACCGTGATGCATACAATGTTTTTCGTCACACTTGCCGCGAAAAAAAAAACAATTTTAACAAAAAAATATTATTCTATTACTCCCTAGAGAATTTCACTTTTCTATCACCCCCGCTACGCATGCAATCAATGGCGCGCTTAGTCAGTAAGCGTAATGAAAAAATATTTATGAGCCAATATAACTGACGTCGACTATTAAACCGCCAATTTTAATTCTTACAGAAGATTGCCATCAGTTTTAATTCGAAGAGGACTTTCACATGAAATGACTAACGTAAATCATAAAATAAATTGTAAAAAAACTTACCATTCTCGTTCTCCTCCAACTGTTTCTTGAGTTGATCGATCTCTTGTTGGAATCTGCAACCAACAACTTGGGTTATAATTCGTCTAAATTTCGGGCTTGTATACGAATACGAGCATTACGACCGCATATTGAGCGGTTTCAGATATCAAAGTATACATTTTCCGCGTGATCGGATAAAAAATCAAGGATTTGAAGACGGCGGCCGCTTTCTTTTTGATCTCCGAAACACATCGAAGGGTTCTTAGAAATCGATTTGTAATCGAAAGGCAAAAGGCATCTACACTATACGTAAACACTTCTGTAGGTTGACTGACCGTCGTGAATTTATTATCGGTCATAATTTAATTAAGTTGTCGTTCGGAGAACCGTATGTAGAGGCCAAAGATAGCTTTCTAATTTTTATCCTTATACGTTAAATATGCGTCCAGAGGTGTACAGATATTATTGCACGCATCCGGTGAATCCTATTGACGTGGATTGTGTTTCGATTTATTTTCAGTGCGATCCCCATTGTATAATGTAAATGTCTCTATGTAGCTATAGATTCTTATACCTCAGACATACGTAAGTGTACAGATATTATTGCACGCCCCTGGTGATTGATAAGCACTGTTTGGTTAAGTACATTACGCAAGGGAGATCGCACAGAACCTCGAAACAAAACCCCCGTTGTTTCGAGATTCTGTGCGGTCCCCATTGCGTAATGTACTTGGGTCTTGTTTCGATGTTCACGTGCGATTAGGGCTTGCAATATCGGACCATTTTCAGTTCCGAACTGATTTCCGATATTATTATTTTTATTATTTTATTTATTTCTTTATTTCTGATAGGTATCCATAGCGTGTTAGTAACAATGACAACTTAAAATACTTATAAATACGTTAATTAGTAGACACAAAAACAAACTTACACACTATAACACATATTCCGCGGGACTTTTTACCTGCTCCACCCAAAACATAACATATAACATAACACATTATACTTCAATTCCGGAATTGATTCCGGAACTGGTTCCGGAATTCCGGAACCAGTTAATTAACAGCGCCCTCTATAGCAAATTCAACGCAACGGAGAGTTGTCGAGTTTGCGGACGATTGTGGTAGACACACGTCTTTGAGTGGCTTAAGGTTGTAGTACCTTCGAAACACTACGTACAGATGTCGCTAGTGATTAGCTTCACAATACCATTGACTAAATTCGCTGTAATCGACGGAAGGTAGTCTGGTGTAATTGGAAGCACGTTGGACCGGCAATCCAGAGGAAGCGGGTTCGAATCCCGTGACGACCAGAGTCTTTCGCAGTTGATTTTTTCAATGGTAAGCACATCTGTTACGACATTGTGGGATTAACGAAAATTTTGTAAAACTAGGTATTATTCTAATAAAACGTAAAATTTCAATACGATTTGTATACAAGATGCTCATGAGGAAAGAGAAAAATTTTAACAGCATATTCCTGCCTAAAAGAAGCACGAAGATAGGATAAGCAAGAAGATTTGATTTCGAATGCTGCACTTTTTAAAAAATTATGCTATTAAATTATTGACACTATCGCAAATAATGCATTTTAATGTTTTAGGTAATAAAAATATAAGATTGTTTGTCCTTTTGATGTTCGTCAATTAAGCGTGACTTTTGTGTTGTTGGTTTTGACTAAGGCAACACAGAGACAAAATCGTTACCTAAAATGCGTAACGGTCTAAAACGGTAATTCAAGACATTTTCTCTTAAAAAAGATGCCATCCGGTAAACTTTATACGACATTTGTAACTTCAAATCTGATCGTAAATCCGCTGTTAATTTTTTCCCTTTCCTCATGGGCACATTGTATTGTTCATCAATAAATTAAGGTTACGTTCTTATACCAAATACTTAGTACTTATAGGTATGGTAAATCGAATCAGAAACATTAGTCATTAGACACTGTGTCTTATTGATTTCCGTTAAAGAGGTTACTTGGGACATTTAAAAAAGTTGCCTGGTATGTCGGCTTTTGTTTTCATAGATAATAATTGAAATGGCAAGTGTGAGAAAACCTTAAGAATAAGATCTCAGGTGCCTGACGTCACACGTCAAATTAAGTAACATTAGGATGTAATAAAGTTTGCACTACACTTGTTCATTCATTAAACTTATTTTTTTAATAACTCAATAACATTAAGAGTTAAGATACTAGTTTCTTAGAGAAATTGATCATTTTGGACCTAAATAATCTTCCATTTAATTTAACGGAAATCAATAAAAACACGGTGTATACACCGTGGGCTCTTAACCCATTTTAGACTAGCGGTACCATACGGGACCACTTTTTTGTGAGTTTAAAATTTGCAACTTTTTCTAACTTATGACGCTTTAAAGGATATTTCATTGATTAGATATTATTAATAAGGACACGGTGCTACTTATAACGTTCCAGAATTATACCCTATTGACCGAAGTTGGGTGTGATAGAAGGTTAAACTTAGTGTATTGCAAATTTTCGAAGAAAGTTGGACACGCGGTTGAAGTTTTTTTTAATATTTTATTTACTGATGAACACATTATTAATATTATTGAAAAACCATTTAGTGTAATGATATCGCTTTTAAATAAATTATTCAGAATAATCCTGGTACGTATAAATATTATAAATATTGTTTGTTAAAATGACTGGTACCAAATGGGATCGCTAGCCGTTCCCTGTGCGTTATTATTTTATTGTGTAAAATATTTTAAGCTAATTTATGTGTACATTAAGCATGCTAATTTAACATCAATTAAATATTTCAATTGTGTCTTAATCATAGAAACGTATTTTTTCGTATTTATAGAATTTTTGATGCAGTTTATGAACTTTAAATTATAAGGCCTAATTGGTCATTTTGAAAGACTATCAAAAAATTGAGCCTTAAATTGTGCTTATAGATCCCGCCATAGCTTCCCATGAAGATTCTGACAAAAATGTGCTTAATTATTTATAAATAATCCGAATTGCAGACAATGAGACTCAGGTATTTATATTATAAAATTCAGTGGTTATGTTGACAGACCATGAAACCATAACTGAAATGATATTTTTTTTAAAAAGGGTCATCCCAATTGATATTACTTACTTTTTAATGGAAAATATAGATTAAGATTTATTAAATAAATGAGAATAAACATTTAATAAGTACATAATGATTCCATTGGTAATTTCCAATGTTTACCTATGTCAGACCCTAGCGGTCCCATATGGTACCAGCATTTTTTTCAAAAACCGAAGGTCACACTTTTTTTAAGTATCGAAATATCGTTAAAGATATGACTATAATCAACATATTAAAAAATTACAAAAATCGGAGACCTCAAAAAAACTCAGTCTATAATGGGTTAAAACCCGAAAGATTTTAACCACGCATATTTGATGTAAAAACAAACAATAAATATTATATGAGTTTAGTCATTTTTGGCGAAAAAAAATTTTTTTTTTTCTATTTTTGAATGTACTTTAACATAAAAAGTATTTGTTATAAAACTAGCACTTAAAATCAGTATTAAAGATTTTTTACGAAAACCTCAATTTTTAAAGGTGTTATAGACAGGATTTTAGATTTGTTATAGATAGGAATTACAGGATCGTTCCTTACCTTGGCCAGTTTTCGTGGTTTAGTAGTACCTAGTAATATTTAGTAAACACAGTTTATTTTACAGAAAAGAAAACATAATACAATTTGTGGCAAACTACTTATCGATATATCTTGTGGTGGCTTTGTATTCTGTACCTAATTATCATAATCGTGTTGATATTTTATGTTTATCCATATAATAAAAACACTTTTTTCAATTCCGGAATTCCGATATTAGCTGTGTCAGTTCCGGAACTGTAAAAACAACAAAATCGGTCCGAAATTCCGATATTTCGAAATTCCGGAATGCAAGCCCTACGTGCGATCCATGTAGCATAATGTATTACTTCTTATATTCTATGATTGACGCTTAGTTACCGATCCTCCTACCTCCGACATAAAGGTACGTAATTGTATAGATATTATTGACTACCTGATGAGCAGCGCGTCTCCCGGCTCGCTTTTGATATGGGTCTTGTTTCGATGTTCACGTGCGATCCTCATACTATTATGTAACTTATTTCTACGTAACTATGATTCTTCTCCCTCCGACATACGTAAGTGTACAGATATGTTTTAATTCTAATCATTATTTAAATTGCAATGTGACATTTCAATATGTAAATTAGCTTTGTTAGACAATGTGTATAAGTCTGTAAAGATAGGGTTCGGTGAAACCATCACACTGACAATGTATCTGTTTTATGTACCTACCTGAATTCCATACACAATAAAGATTTATGATTTATTATTGGCTACCTGGTAAGCAGCGCGTCTCCCGGTTCGCTGTTGACGTGGGTCTTGTTCTCGATGTTCTTGGCGCGGTTGGCGTAGCGTAACGTGCTAATTGTCTCTACGTAGTTGCTCTCTGCTGGGCCGATCGTTGCGATCTGTATACATGATTAAATTACTTAAACTAGAACAAATCCGTGCGTAATTTCTTTGCTGGTTGCTCTAAGAATAACTAATTGGTATCTCCTTCATGAGCAAGTTATATTATTATATTATATGTATATATGTATGATATTTATATAAATAATATATATTAGAGTATGTTATAATGTATGTATATATATGTACGATTTTATAATTGCTTTTTAATTAATTTATTATACACAGATTTGGTTTATATTTATATAGTTGCGCCGCCTACAATTTTCTCTGCTTTGCCCCAAGGTTGACTGGTAGAGAATGCCTCATGGCATTAAGTCCGCCTGTTGTATTTTAAGTTTTACTTTTGTGCAATAAAGTTTAAATAAATAAATAAATAAATAAACAATATAATATAATAGAAATAAGTTTATTCGTATACACAAAAATAGCAATATACAGAAACGAGACAAAAATACAAATAAAAAAATGTATGCTACAAAAGGGCCTCACCTCAGCAAATAATAGGAAAATAATTATAGAACTAGTTAGCTTAATACTAATTAATGCCTGTGCCTAAATTCGATTGTTTTTTCTGTATTAGAATTGTTACACGATATCTCCGAGAAACCTGAAACCCTTTTAAAAATTTTTTTATCGACGGGTGTAACTCTGAGATGGACCCGTTAGCATAAAGTTGGATGCGTGTGGACTTGCCGTCCACAAGCGCGGATATGACGTTGCCCAGAGGGACTGGTTATTCTTCGTGGCTTCTTTGAGACGGATACCGGTCGCTTGCGGAACAGGAAAATGATAGGATCTTGGATGCAATGGATAGAGCAATACAGGATAGATATAGGCCTGAATATATTTACCATAAAGAATAAAGTAGACAGATAGAGTAACAAATGAAGAAGTGCTGAGGCGAGTTCAAGAAGAGAGGACATTATTGGCAACAATAGAAAATAGACGAGGCAAGATGGTTGGCCATCTCATTCGACATGATGACTTTTTGAAGAACATTATAGAAGGAAAAGTGGATGGAAAGAGAGAAAGGGGAAGACCAAGAATAAGATACACTGACCAAATAAAGGAAGAAGTATGAGGTGAAGAGGACTGCTGAGGACAGAGTGTGGAGACAGCTGCATATGGCTACACCGACAAGAGCTCATCATCATCATCATCACATCAGCCGAAAGACGTCCACTGCTGAACATAGGCCTCCCCCAAAGATTGCCACAATGACCGGTCCTGCGCCACCCGCATCCAGCGGACTCCCGCGACCTTCACCAGGTCATCGGTCCACC
This sequence comes from Thaumatotibia leucotreta, assembly GCA_025490895.1. Taxonomy (NCBI): domain Eukaryota; kingdom Metazoa; phylum Arthropoda; class Insecta; order Lepidoptera; family Tortricidae; genus Thaumatotibia; species Thaumatotibia leucotreta. The sequence goes on along the minus strand of JALPQI010031594.1, from coordinate 22,995 downwards.
TTGTGGGGGGCCTACCCACGCTACGTCTTCCGGTACGTGGCCGCCACTCAAGAACCTTCCCGCCCCAACGGCCATCGGTTCTACGCGCAATGTGCCCCGCCCACTGCCACTTCAGTTTAGCGATTCGGAGAGCTATTTCGGTTACTTTGGTTCTGCTGCGGATGGTCTCATTTTTAATCCGATCACGCAGAGAGACTCCTAGCATAGCCCTCTCCATTGCCCTTTGGGTGACTTTGAGCCTTCTTATGAGGCCCATTGTAAGCGGCCACGTTTCAGTACCGTATGTCATCACTGGCAACACACACTGATTAAAGACTTTCGTCTTCAAAACAAGAGCTCAGAGCTCTTAAATTGAAAGAAGAAGATACCTACCATGACAGTCTTAGAGTTGCCTCCAAGCGAGTCCTGGAGCAGCCTCGTGAGCTTGGAGTTGCGGTACGGGATGTGGGTGGATTTCCCGTCCACCAGGGCGGAGATGACGTTGCCAAGTACGGAGAGGGACTGGTTGATCTTCGTGGCTTCTTTGAGACGGGTGCCGGTGGCTTGCGTCTTGCTTTGGCGTTCGGAGCCCTGGGGATTGAGAAAGTATTTTTAACACACTTTTATTAACTAAATTTGTAAGTAAATCTTGGAATTTCAATTTGACCCCATTCCGGTCTTCGATTAGGATACAATTTTGCGCACACTCTGAGTTCTGATGACAGTATATGATTAGCCAAGAAACGTCATTATCACTTCGTGGTGGATTTAGTGCTACTAGCGTACATGAATGTGGTGGTGACGGCAATAAAACATTTATGTCACAACTAGTGATGGCTCGTTCCCGGTAATTTCCCAATATTACTATGGGGAAAGTTTCCATTTGGGAATATTCCCCATACTGTTTTGGGAAACTTACCGGGAACGACCCATCACTATCACAACCCCAACTCTTTCCGTGGGGAGAGAGATTCGAGTCGATTGTCACTGACCATTCATTTGAATATTGATGATGGGCAGCAGCGTCATCATAATGGACACACTACTTTGATCGCCATCCGTTTAGCGGCGATTATGAGAAATAGGGGAGGCGTATGTCCAACAGTGATGTGATACATGTGTACGTACATCAATGAATACTGGTCCATAACTGATGCTGCCACAAATAATATACCCATGGACAAGTCACCATGTGCAGCATCTTGGGGTGGGTTTTATTGTCGGCTCGTCGCTTGGAGCTCCACTGTGAAGATGATGGGATCAGGCCTCGAGGACTCAGGACCGAGGCCCAGCATTCCTAAGCCAAAAAATACTCACAGCCAGATCCACCAGGTGAAGTTTCCCCATCGTGACATGGGCTTTATTGTCGGCCCCTCGCTTGGAGCTATCCGGTAATGAAGATATTGAAGATGATGGGATCAGACCTGGAAGACTCAGGACCAAGACCTTTCCTAGGCCAAAATTTAACATTTTCGTGCTGAGGTCTTGCTTTCGTTGTCGCCTGCTCGTTTGGAGCTCCTCGATGGATATGATGGGATCAGATCTTGAGGAGCTAGTAAATTCCTAGGCCAAAAAATACTCACGGCCAGATCCACCAGGTGAAGTTTCCCCATCTTCACGTGGGTCTTATTATCAGCTCCTCGCTTGGAGCTCTCGACGGTGAGGGAGAAGATGGCGTGGGAGCGGGAAGACTCGGTGTTCATGTGTCTACTCACTCCCAAATCTCCCAAGTGTAGCCATCTTGATATGTCTTGTGAGCTCGCTTGGAGATCCACAGTAGAAATGGTGTGATCAGACCTAAAGGAAGGGCTGTTTATGTGTCTACTTACGGCCAAGTCACCAGACCTTGACGTGTCTTGTCAGCTCGCTTGGGGCTCCACAGAGATGGTGTGATTGGTGTGATCAGATCTAGAGGAAGGACTGTTTATTTCTACTCACGGCCAAGTCACCAGATCTTGACGTAGCTCTTGTCAGCTCGCTTGAAGCTTCACGATGATGGAGATGGCATCAGATCTGGAGGACTGTTCATGTGTCTGTACCCACTGGATCAACCAGATGCAGCCTTTTTGACGTGTCTTGTCAGCTCGCTTGGAGCGCCACGGTGATGGAGATGATGAGATCAGACCTTGAGGACTCCAGACCAGGGCGCGGCATTCATAAGCCAAAAAATTAAGATTTTCGTGCATTCTTCCATTTTGACAAAAAAATACTTACAGCCAAGTCTACCAGGTGAAGTTTCCCCATCTTCACATGGGTCTTATTATCAGCTCCTCGCTTGGAGCTCTCGACGGTGATGGAGAAGATGGCGTGGGACCGCGAGGACTCTGTGTTCATGGCGGTGGCGCCGATGTGCCGGTTCTTGTTGCCCACGAACATTATCTTCTCGAGCTCGTCTGCGTTGTGGACCACGTAGCCTGGAAAAGGTGGAGAAATATTCGTATTCTTCTTGCTAGTTGTCTCTTATGGTGTGTTAATTTTTGGTACAAAAGGTAAGGTTCCATAAGATCTGCACGCCAATACCAAAGATACTTTGAAAATACTTTGAAGGCTTAACAGATTAAGGACTGCTTTTTCAATCCCCAGTTAACAGTACATGTCAAATAAATCTTAGGACTATCCTTTTTTGACTGATGATTTTAGAAAAGGATGTTGATAATTTTAACTAAGTAACGGATTTCCTAGAATACAAGAGGACGGAGAGAGAGAGAGGAAGCGAGAAAGCTTGTGGTCTCTGCGAGAAGATAGGAAAGAAAAGAGGCAAGGAGGCTTGAGGTCTCTTATTACTGACCAGTGAGGTCCTTCACGAAGACGCCGATGTCTGGCCGCTCCTTCACCTCGAGCGACTGGTGTGGGTTGCTGCCCAGCAGGTCGCGGACCTCCTCGTTGTAGATCTCCAGGTACGTCACGCATACCAAGAACCTTTAACAAAAAAAATTGTATCGTAAGCAACGCTGAAATTCTATTAAATATTCTTTAGAACAATACGGAAATCTCATGGGCAGGAAATATCTATCTTTAACTAATAAGCAGGGCCCGTAACTTTCATGCCGATGACATCAATTTGACGTCACGCTCAATTTAGGGTGATCCCAAATAGTTTTATTGATAATTATTAATCATTAGTCGTCAATCATTTCAATCATCTACAAATAACTCCAAAAGTAGTATATTTACACGTGAAATTAATAATACCTACTTGATACGTGAAACATAAATAAAATTATTTGATTTGTTTTTGTACGTACATTTTAATGATATTGTTAGCACATTTCAATAATTACGTAGAAAACAGAATTGCTCTTTAACGTAAAGCGCGTATCGAGTAGGTATTATTTATTTATCGAGTAAATATACTACTTTATATGTGTATCTGTACATGATTAAAATGATTGACGACTAACGATTAAAAATTAACAATAAAACTATTTGGGATCACCCTAAATGGAGCGTGACGTCAAATTGATGTCATCGGCATGAAAGTTACGGGCCCTGTTAATAAGCATAGTGGTAAAGAGTCTGATGTTACACATCAGCTAGCAAAACTTAAAACGGCTTGCAATCGTATTTTGAATAAATGATTTTGACTTTGTATCGCTTATCGTATAAGATAACAGAATGGCATCGTGGCTAGGCCTGCTGAGGTGTAAAATGCGCGGTGAGAAACATGTAGAAAGTGTAGACACTTTTACACTCCTTTTTTACGTCTAAAAGTAATCCCATTGGAACACATAACACATCCCATTAAGTACAATGATTGTTCGCAAAAGGAAATCCCAGTTTAGGTTAAAAATGCACAAACCGTAGACAGGGTTTTCACGTATATTCTTCTAACTAGTACGAAGTAGCCTCACTTCAAATTGCCTTTTGCAGTAGATTTGTGGCTAAAGAAGGAGCTACCCAAAGGAATTCAGTAAGATTCCTTTCAGCTTCGCAGCCGTAGCCGTTTGTGTATTGCCAAGGTTTCATTGTATACTCACTTCTCATCGTCTTTAGCGATAGCGAGATTCAAGATATGTGCGAAGGGATTGGGAATGCTATGGTCCCCTCTGCAACTCAACTGTCTGTCTACTCACTTTTCATCATCCTTAGCGGTAGCAATATGACTGAAGATATGAGCGAAGGAATTGGGAATGATTCCCCTCAGCTCCGGAGCGGCCGTCGCGCCAGCCATGGTGTACGTCTTGCCGGTTCCCGTCTGTCCGTACGCGAAGATCGTCCCGTTGTATCCCTTTAGGACCTGCTCCACGATCGGGCTGGCTGTCTGGACGTATATGTCCATCTGGAACGTTAAGGGATAGGTTAATACGGTGAACAGAGGTACGTATAAAATGGGTGCCGTGATTGTGCTAGCGGCGGGCTGAATGATTGATAATGGAGACCTAGGCTCACGGGAAAATTAATTCATTATTACTGTAAACTGTAATTTGTACTTGCAATTTTTTATTTCTTTAACTATTTTTTTTATGTGACGAAGGTAGACAACTGAGCTCTCAGCCCACCTGATGGAAAGCAGGAACTGAGGCCCATGGACATAGTGACCAAAAAATCGCCTATGCGCTGCCTACCCTGAGGACTTAGATGGATTGCCTCTATGCCAGTAATTACACCGGTTATCTTACCCCCAAACCGAAACACAGCAGTGCAAACACTTTATGCACTGCTGTGTTTGCACTCAGTTTTCTTCCCATCTGTAATAATGTTATTACGTTATTTTATGTAATTTCATGTTAGAATTACTTGTTATTGTTTTGGTTTTATTTTTTATTTTGTCCATAATATTTGCTAAGTAAATTCTAATTAAGAGTTTATGGAATTTTGCGGGCATTTTGTGACTTAAATGTTTAGTCATATTGCCAGCTTTTGCGATATTGATACGATTGGTTCTGATGACAATGCATTTCGTGTAATTAATTACATAAATTAAAAATATAGGTACTGCTACTATTTTAGTGTATTTTGTATAAAATAATTAAAACTATAGATGGCGGCATGTATTTGCCGTTTGGTGACGGCAGAATACATTTGTCACCACCCTAACTCTTCCCGCGGGTGTCGTAAGAGTCGACTAAGGAATTGAAGCGTCACTGACGATTTACTTATCGAATATTGACGGCGGGCAGCAGCGTCATCATAGTGGACACACTATGCGATCTCCAATCCGTTTGCCCAGCGTGGCGATTATGGGCATTTACCTCCTAATGCGTCTATACGCATAGGTAATAGTAATAGAGGCCTACATCCAGCAGTGGACTGATATAGGCTGATGATACATGTTGTTCAACTTTCGTATGAATGTCGGTTTTGGTTACAACCCTATCAGCATCCGGTAGGATTAGTAGCTGCACTAGCCATTTCCGGCAGCCATTGCTTTTTTCGTCGAACTTGATTGAACACACGCTGCAGTGTTTAAATTAATTAAAACTAATATAAAGCCACATTTCAGTCTAATTCCATTGTAAAACTAGAATTAATAGTGACAACTACATTGTGCATTGTGGATTTGTGAATGCGGTGAGGTTTTCCCGAGTCCAAGGTGAACGGTAAGACGAGCTCGCACGTTTTCTGCTGACACGGACGCCCAGGATCGCTGGCCATCCACACGGACCTCATCCTCATCATTTAAGGTATGTAGTTGTGCACTATCGTTTCGGGAGTAATTTTCTTCATCAGTTTGCAGTTCGGTAAAATAGAATTTCTCGTTTCGAATTTCATAAAGATATTTTAAAGTTTTCATACAGTCCATTTATTAATTAATACAACCCAAATCATTGGTCATTCGGCCGGATACTTTGAAAAGTTGCCTATTTTAACATTAGAATATCATTATTTGTCGATTTTGTCGTGTCGGAATATTCTCTTTGATAAAATTTGTGGGTAAACTTTTAATTTCTAGTGTCGGGTAATGGCTGACAGGAAGTGTGGCTTTTGCATCTAAAAAATATTGTGTTGGCAGCATTGTTATTATCGTTCATTCCGGTCATTCCGTTTGGTAGTCTATGTTCGGTCGGTGCGTTTGGCAACAATTCGGTTGTCAAAGTCAAGTGTCAGTGTCACTGTCAGTGGTAACAGCTCATAATTTGATTGCAATAAACATTGTTTGTTGTTCTCGTATCGTTAATTTCTCGGTTTAAAACTTTGTTTAGTGCACAAATAATGGGCTCGGACAGTGAAATGAAAATCGATAATCCCGATATGGACATGGTCGAACGGAATTACGCGGTAATGAGAATGGAATTATTATATGATTCTTCTAACCTAACTGGATATATCGAAAGTGATCTGAATCCCATAATCAATGATTTTCATCGTGCTCAGAAAGCAATAATGCTTAAAACGAAAAACATGGAGCAGGAGTTTGCGGTGACAGTGGAATTTGAGAGGAATTTAAAATCGGTTTTGACAAAATTACGAAAACGCTCTCCTGTCATAAAAGCATCAGAGGATCAAAGTGATCAAACGCATTCTAAAAGTGAGAATAATTTGGCAAAATTACCTAAAATAATTATAAAACCTTTCGATGGTAAATTAGAAAATTGGCTGTCGTTTAAAGAGTTGTTTGAATCTTTGATTCATAAAAGGAACATTTCAAATATCGAAAAACTGCATTACCTTTTGACATCATGTCAAGGTAAGGCATTGGATTTAATTAAAAACTTCCCAATTTCGGATAACAGTTACATTGATGCTTATAACACTCTGATTGATTTTTATGACAGGAAACGACAAATAACTTTCGGTTATTACGAAAAAATGTTGCTTTGTGAGCACGCAAAATCAAAAACTGCAGTGGAACTAGAAAAAGTAAATCGCGTATTTAAAGAAACACTGCAAGTTTTAGAAAGATTTGGATTACCTGATAAAAATTTTATGCTGTTTCATTTATTGTGGACCAAATTAGATAGATTAACACGGGAGGCCTTCTTACTTGAATTTAATTCAAATGAGATCCCTCAATTTGAAATTTTACAAGAATTTGTTGATAAGCAGATCCGTGCTTTAGAGGTGACAAATACTGGGACAATGCTAAGTGGTAATAATAGTAAAACTGCTTCAACATATAATCAACAAAAGTCAACAAAGCTTACTCTTGTTACCACACAGCAAACGGTCTGTGTCTTCTGTACTGATCAGCATAAATTAGAAACTTGTGACAAATTTAAAAATTTAAATACATCGGAGCGGTTCAAATTTGTGAAATCAAAGGGCTTGTGTGTTGGTTGTTTGTCGAAGAGCCATAAAGTGAAACAGTGTCAGGTAGCTTGTCGATGCAGTATATGTGGGTACTCCCATCACACATTACTGCATTTTGAGAAGAAAGAGGAGGCCACACCCCAAGAGGCTAGCTCTTCTCCACAGTCTTCAGTGAGTGGTTCAAATAGCCATGTAACTCTAACTTCAGTTGCAACAAATAAATTAGTGTTGTTTGCCACAGCTCGTGTTGCTGTACGGGATAGTACTGGGAAATATCAAATTGCTCGTGCTCTATTAGATGGTGCTAGCGCTAGCAATTTTATATCACAACAGTGTGCTGATCGTTTGGGGTTGCTAGCGACTCAATCCAAGGAAACTATAACCGGGATAGGACATGCTGGAGTCAAATCAAATGGTTCATTACAATGTACTATTAAACCTATCGGAAAAGATTCTATTAATTTTGACGTCCAAGCATCATTGCTTCCATCAATCTGTCCTGAACAACCATGCTATGCAGTGAACACGTCGGAATGGCATTACCTTAAAAATCTGCCTCTTGCTGATCCGGATTTCGCGACACCAGGACCAATAGACTTATTGCTAAACGCTGAAATTTTTGTATCTTCTCTTCTAAGTGGTCGCAGAAAGGGTCGACAGGGTCAGTCGAAGGCATTAGAAACCATTTTTGGATGGGTACTTATGGGGGATTGTTATGATTGTCGCGCACCATCCTTTACAAATTGTCGGAAGGATTGTTTTTTCGTTAATACTTCACATACAAATTTCTCGTTGTCGTTAGATGAATCCGTAAAAAGGTTCTGGGAGATAGAAAATATCAGTAGTTCTACTCAACCTGTTTTGTCGAAGGATGATCAGTTATGTGAGGATACTTTTGTCGCTAAATTTTGTCGCACGAGTGAAGGCAGATTCGAGGTACCCTTACCTTTTGTCGATCCTACGAATAAGCCCACATTTTCGCATACTCGTGAAATAGCAATGCGAAGACTGTTCTCGTTAGAACGCAAGTTAGATAGGCATGCGGAATTTCGTAAATCTTATGTTTCATTTATGGAGGATTATGAGACCAGTGGTCATATGGAGTTGGTAGAGCCACCTCTATCAAGTGTAGGAAAATTTAATTATATCCCACATCATGCCATTTTGCGGCAATCTGTTTCTACACCTCTAAGAACTGTATTTGACGGGAGTTGTCGCGATAGCAACGGAATTTCTCTCAACGACACATTGTTGGCAGGGCCAAAATTACAAACTAACATTTTTGATGTCCTCACTAGATTTCGGTGTCATAAAATAGTTTTTACGGGAGACATTAAAGCTATGTATCGTCAAATCCTCGTTCCAGAAGAGGATGCAGAGTATCAGCGTATTTTGTGGCGTCCTTCCTCTAAGGGCCCAATCAAGGACTATAGACTGCGGACGGTAACTTACGGCGTTAAATCAGCTCCATATCAAGCTTTGCGAACTATAGCTCAGCTAGCTGAAGATTCTGCTGTTCTATATCCAGAAGGCTCACGAGTGCTTGGTAGAGACATTTATGTTGACGATGTTGTCACAGGCGCCGATTCTATCGAACAGGCTTTAAAAATTAGATCAGATATTTCTGAAATTTTATCGTCAGGTGGGTTTCACTTGAGAAAATGGACCTCTAATAATAAATTAGTTATTGCTGATCTGCCATCCTCTGAGTTATACTCGAATGAGTTCAAACATTTTGATGAAGTGTCAGATTTGTCGCTTAAGATTCTAGGTTTATTATGGCGTCCCCAAACAGATTCGTTTCAATTTGAGGTTGCTACACCATGTGACCAAAGATGTACCAAACGTATAATTTTGTCGAATATAGCGCGAATATATGACCCGTTAGGATTTCTATGTCCTGTCACGTTTCATGCGAAATATCTAATTCAACTTTTATGGTCATCTGGCGTTCAATGGGATGATGATGTACCAGCAGCAATTGCCTCTGACTGGATGAAATTTAAAAATCAACTTTCATCATTAAAGCTAGTATCCATTCCTCGTCGTATGATACATTCTTTCGTGTCGTTGCAATTGCATGGATTTTGTGACGCCTCGGAGCGTGGTTACGCCGCTGTCGTGTATTGTCGTATTATCACCATCGAGGGCTCTACATTGGTAGAGTTTTGCTGTGCTAAATCTAAAGTCGCGCCGTTGCGAAAATTGTCGATTCCTCGATTAGAACTGCAGGCTGCCGTGTTGTTGGCAGACCTCATACTGTCCGTACAAGAGGCGTTAAAGCCTATACATGTTGTTCAGGAGATATTTGCATGGTCAGACTCCAGCGTAACTTTGGCTTGGATCCAGTCGTGTCCATCACGCTGGAAGACTTTCGTTGCGAACCGAGTGAGCCATATTCAGGATATTGTCGCTCCTGATCGCTGGCATCACGTCAGTACGCATCACAACCCTGCTGATGCAGGATCCAGGGGATTACTGCCAGGCGAGTTGTCAGAGTTTGATCTTTGGTGGAAGGGCCCGGCGTGGCTATGGAGGGAGGAAAATGATTGGCCTCGTTCTTCCTTCGACAATATAACTAACGATCGTGTCGTTGAAGAACAACGTATTTGCAGTTTAGTCGTTACAAGCGACCCTAATTTGATTGACGAAATCCTAAACAGGTTCTCCTCGCTTTTCACCATAAAGCGTGTGTTAGCTTATTGTTTTAGGTTTTTACGCTTGTCTAAAGACCGGAAGGTAGTCGGATCTCTACAGTCGTCTGAAACCACTGCAGCTCTCATGTTTTTAGTAAAACATGTGCAGCTCACTTCGTTTAGTGTAGAGATCAGTCACTTGAAGGAGGGTCGTTTTAACTCATTGCCAAAATATTTGCGTAAGCTTTCGGTATTTATTGACAGTGCGGGTATTGTCAGGGTGGGCGGTCGCTTGGCAAATTCTCTCGTTAAATATTCGGTGAAACATCCTATTTTATTGCCCCGCTCCCACCGATTAACATTTTTAATTATCGACGAATATCACAAAAGATTCTTACATCCAGGTGCCCAAACTTTACAAAATTTACTTGCGCAATTATTTTGGATTCTGTCGCCAAAGCGAGCAATTCAGGCAGTCATTGGAGGCTGCGTGAAGTGTTTTCGCGCTAATCCTTCTCCGGCGTCTGCGCCGATTATGGGAAACTTACCTTCTTATCGTGTTTCGCAAATAAAACCATTTTCGAGTGTCGCCATCGACTATGGCGGACCTTTCGATATTGCTTTCGGGCGTGGCTGTGGTGCCAGGACATACAAAGGTTACATTTGTGTCTTTGTATGCACTAGCACCAAGGCCATTCATATAGAGCTTGCTTCTGAGCTTTCAACAGAAGCTTTCCTTTGTGTTCTGAAACGATTTGTCGCTCGTCGGGGTCGGTGCAGCGACATCGTTTCGGATCAAGGTCGAAATTTTGTCGGAGCTAGTAATTATCTCGGCTCACTTATGCAAAGTGCCGCTGATGCACAGGAAATAAAATTTTCGTTTAATCCACCGGGTAGTCCGCACTTCAATGGCCTCGCCGAAGCTGGGATTCGCTCAGTTAAAACTCATCTCGCTAGAGTCGTAGGTAATCAGAGGTTGACATTTGAAGAATTTTATACTATATTGACTCAGATTGAATCTATGCTGAACTCTCGGCCATTGACCCCTGTTAGTTCGGATCCGAGTGATCTCTCGGCCATAACTCCAGGTCATTTCTTGACCTTGGAGCCTTTATCGATTGTACCGGAGGAAAATCTTATCGACCAAAAAATAAGTGTTTCTAATCGTTGGAAACTTATCCAAAAAATGCACCAGGATTTCTGGCGTAGATGGCATGCTGAGTATGTCCATACTTTGCAACAAAGAATGAAGTGGAATAAGGTAAATAGAAATATTGTTGTCGGCTCCTTGGTTCTTCTGATCAACGAACAGACAAGTCCTTTGAGGTGGCCCCTTGGGCGCATCGTTGCTTTGCATCATGGCGTGGACGGTGTGTGTAGGGTGGTCACAGTCCAGACAGTCACTGGTCAGTACAGAAGACCAGTTGTGAAACTGTGTCCTTTACCACTTTCAGAATAATCTTATATGTACTAGTATTACCACTTAGCATAGTCTTGTAGTAGTTATAAGCATTTCTTTCGGATTCTGTTGTTATTGGTAGAGTAAATACTGCATATTTAGGTGAGCGGTATGTTCAACTTTCGTATGAATGTCGGTTTTGGTTACAACCCTATCAGCATCCGGTAGGATTAGTAGCTGCACTAGCCATTTCCGGCAGCCATTGCTTTTTTCGTCGAACTTGATTGAACACACGCTGCGGTGTTTAAATTAATTAAAACTAATATAAAGCCACATTTCAGTCTAATTCCATTGTAAAACTAGAATTAATAGTGCCAACTACATTGTGCATTGTGGATTTGTGAATGCGGTGAGGTTTTCCCGAGTCCAAGGTGAACGGTAAGACGAGCTCGCACGTTTTCTGCTGACACGGACGCCCAGGATCGCTGGCCATCCACACGGACCTCATCCTCATCATTTAAGGTATGTAGTTGTGCACTATCGTTTCGGGAGTAATTTTCTTCATCAGTTTGCAGTTCGGTAAAATAGAATTTCTCGTTTCGAATTTCATAAAGATATTTTAAAGTTTTCATACAGTCCATTTATTAATTAATACAACCCAAATCACTGATATTTGGCATATCCGTCTCTTTCTCTCCCGATTAAGCAAGGGCAAGACCTAAGGGGGTAAAAGTAAATTCAAAGTTTGGTATTTGTAAAGTAAACACACGTCAACCGCATGTCACCTCATCAAATACGGTGTGTTTGTTTTCGCTGTTAGGTACCTACATAACTTCTAACCCTTTTAGAGGACAAAATTGTGTTAGAAAATTAGAACAGAGTTGGGGCTTGGGACATGAATTAAATTGTTGGGTTGGTTAATTCATATTTATGATAAATAGGCAGCTTGTATATTTATGTATTATTTAATTACTAGTCCTTTTGCCGTGTGGCTGAAGAAGAAAATTGTTTCGTGTTGGTTGAAATGATATCTAAAACTGTACTGGGGTGGATTTCATCAAGAAAATTTTCACCATACAAAAATATATTTTTTTTCTTTTATTAATTAAATGCATAAATATATATCTAGAATTGTTAAGTTATATTTATTAGAGTATCTTGTTATGATTCCACACTAATTTGATGCATAATTTCGAAATTATAGGCATCAAAAATATTTTACACGAGACGGTGATGACGACCATGCCATGGTTATGATTTTTTAATGGATGGCGATGATACTATGTGTATGGTAATGACGATTTACTATATCATAAGATTCATAAGGGTATTAAATCGACAATTTTCAGTCAAATCAACAATGTATTTTCAAAGCGCCTTTGAATGTTTGTAGTTTATTCCAAACTTCCAAGCGAGTTTAGTTCCTGTCTCCTTACATTCCTGTACCAAAGAAGATTTTGTCGCTGGCTTCTTTAGCGTCTTCACTGCTGCCTGACTATCCGTGTATATGACCACGGCCCTCGTCTGCTGCACTTGCTCCTTTATGAGCCTTACGCACCGTAGTATGGCACAAATTTCTGCCTGAAACACACTCGTATACCTACCAAGTGGGACAGATACCTTTTCCCCCAATTTCGGGATAACTATATAGTAGGTATGCCTGCTCCAGCTAGACCTGTGGAGCTTCTTATCGAACCGTCAGTGAAGCATATAAACGTCGGATGTGCGACGTTTACCTTCCAGTTGTCCCTCTCCCCAACATGTACTCTATATTTCTTATCGAATATCTTCTTTCTCTTTATGAGGTCATTGTGAGTTACCATCATTTCCATTTTAGACAGTACCCTATCTTGTATTAGTTCGTGTCGCTTGTGTACGCAACTTCCTCTCCATTCCTTGTATGCCTTCATTCGGTACCACTGTTCCATGGCCCTCTTTTCCGCTTCTATATGTAGCGCCTTTATACCTAGTATTACCTCTAAGGCGTGTGTCGGGTTGCCTCTGCACCTTTGCTAGGTACCTCTGATATTTCTTAATATGTGCTCTGTGCCACCAGACCACCGCTCCATATAGTACTCGGGAAGTATTATCGCCTTGGAGATCCATTCCAATATCCTCGACTTTAACACCCATTTCCTTCACACCGCTCTTTTGTATAGATACAGTGTTCTTATGGCTTTCGCCGTTTGTTCTTTTACATGAGTTTTGTACCTGAGCGTGCTACCCAGAGTCACCCCCAGATACTTTTGCTCGTTTACCAACTCCAGCTCCTTGTCATGTACCCTTATGGGCCTCATCTCTTCTGTCTTCCTTTTGTTAGTGAATAACACGAGCTTCGTTTTTGATGGATTTAAATCAAGTCTCTCTCTCTGCACCATTCCAGCACTTTTTGGATACTACTGGCCATTATGTCCCTTATGGTGCTTAGTACCGGTCCACGTTCGACTATATAGCACTCCGTCATAGGAGTAAGCTTGCATATATAGGCCCCCCTTATTTTCTTCACTAATGAGTACAAGTCCACCCTGTGGGAAACCTCTTTTAGGACTAATTGACTTTTTATATTTCGCCCAGTGTCGCCTATATAGATCTACACTTGAGCAATTTCCCTATCCATAGCGCTATTGTCTTGTTGACTCCTTCTCTTCTCAGACTTTTCTCTACCGCTGGCACTTGCTACTACAAGAAAAACCAAAAATTATGGACCAATTGACAAAAATTGTCAACTCCATACATACAGGATCATAACCATCCATTGCTTCAGTACCGGTATTGACACGCTCGGTGTTGACGATTTCACACAAAATCCTAGATTATTTTAGAACACTAATACTTAAAGCAACGTCAACGCCTCACTAGTAAGTTCCTTTAAGGTTACGTATTCCCAAGTAATTATTTTAAATATTATTCAATTACTTACTGTAAATCACTCGTGGATGGTTATGACGCTACAGCGTGTTAATCACGTATTGCAGTCACATTTTTATGATTTTTTTTGGTTTGAGCCCGCAAAGACAAACGTGTACTCGGTTCCGCTGTTTCACCTAAATTGAGGAGGCGGGCGTGGGTACACCCGGTATATTTAGACGCACGAGTACAAAACTACCTCAACTTTGACAGTGCGCTTACGGTGTTGATGAATTTTTGGTGTTAAACTTTTAAATATTTTAAATAGTACTTACGCGATGAAGGATTTTTATCATATTTTTTTGAACGTTTAACAACAATATTTAAAAACGATTACTGAAGTAAAATTCGCAATCGTACGTTTGATTTGCGATAATTTTCAGTACAAATATGGAGGTTCAGATTTTTTTGTTAGATGATGATGACTTTTGACATATAAAACATTTTATTAAAATGAAACTATTTAGATTTCGATTATTTTGATCAAAGGGCCTTAAAGATAAAACTACTGAATAACGAAAAGAATGAAAATCAAAGTAAAAAACCTAAAATATATTTTTTTAAACACCGAAACGCAACTTTTTTCCGAGTTTTGAAATCCACCCACTGTACTAAGTAGGTACTTTACATATTTATCTGTTCTTTAATTGAAATTTATTTATTTTAAATTTTTCAAAGTTAGAATAGATAAAGTAGAATAAAAACCATCCCCAAAAAATTATTAAGTAATAAAAGGAAAAGGCCAATAGGCGGAAGGCTGCGCGGCGTGGTGACGGCAATAAGAATACATTTGTCACCACCCCAACTCCTCCTGCGGGTGTCGTAAGAGTCAACTAAGTGATTGAAGTGTCACTGACCATTTTTGATAACGATTGATGATGGGCAGCAGCGTCATCACTGTAGACACATTACTGCGATCGCCAATCCGCTTGCCCAGAGTGGCGATTATGGGCATTTACCTCCTAATGCGTCTATACGCATAGTTTAATAGAAGAGGCCTTCGTCCAGCAGTGGACTCTCATTAAGGCTGATGATGATGAGGCGGAAGGCTGGCCACATTACCACGTTGTAAAATGCCGCGGCCACGACATTCGTCTAAAGGCCCGGCCACGACATTGGTCTAAGGTGAACAGCGGCGAGCGTATCCATAAGTTGGATCGGGATGCCGATATATTCGCTCGCCGCTGATCGCCTTAGACCAATGTCGTGGCCGGGCCTTAAGGCAATGCTTATTCTGAGCGAAATATTGACCAGCCTTCTGGTCACCAGTGGCATCTATTGCGTGGGGCATTTCGACCCAAAACACCTCAAACATATAGCCGAGGGTTGCTAATTGCGGCGTTTGAGGTCCTCCGCTATGGATGCAGCACGGCCAAGCACTGGTACCGCGAGGGTCTGTGTTCTTATTTAAAACTTAAAAGAAATCGGTAGGTAGCATATTATTTCACAGCAAACACGAAGTCAGCGTAGGTAATTATACAATAATGAAATAATTTACAGATTTTTTTTTGTTTTATTCGTGTAACGAAAGTAATGTCATTCGATAATGTTCGTTACCCCCTATCCCCTTGAATGTGGTCTGTCAAAAATGTACTACTGTAAAACTGTAAACTAAACCTTGAAAAGAAAAATCTAATCTCCAATTACATTAGTGACATACATCATTTCGGGTCACCTCCACAATTGAGGGGCTTACGATACATTATACATGAAATCGTTGTCATAATAACAATTACCTAGTAACACGTATATTATGTAGAAACGACAATATTTACGAGTATTTCCTGAACACACAACATTATAAACTATTCCAGTGACGATGGTATACGTAACACGCATTACGTTGATAGACCAACAGAATGAAGAATTCTATTATAACATAGCCGCCTACCAAGTTCCGAATAAAATGCAACAAAACACTCGTTGGCTGTCAGCCAGATTAGAGCACGATAGAATCAGCTTTCCTTAATTATGTGGTAATAGTAATTAATCTTCCTAACTGGCTTACCTGCTACATAATAGATTACTGTATTCTTCTATAAAATAGCACTCAGTTGGAAATTTTATATTATCAGAGAAAGTAATTTAATATTCAAAATTTGTCATAATTCGAATAGGTGTTGTTCGATCTGTAAGTTTTTTTATGTCTTGAAATTTTGAATACAAGTAACGAAACTTTTAGTTGCGTTCGAATACTTTTGTTAAAATCTTTAAAGTTAACGAAAATGAGATGTAAAAAATAGAAAATTTAGGCCAATTTTCCTATCAATTGGCAACATCCATATTTCTAAAATAATATACCTACTTAAAATCACATAAACAAAACAAATATTAAAGGCACTGACACACAATGTCTGATAACCCAATTCAAAGACAATAACTCTGAGTTTCGGGAAAACACGTTCCTAGTGAAGTGACTTCCGCGACCTTCACAGGTCATCAGCCCACTGTGCTGAAGGCTTCCTACGTACAACCATTGAGTCATTCCTGTCTCACCCATTACGTCACAAAGCGTTGAATGGGAAAAATGTTGTAACGAGAGAGAACAACACATTTTACGAGTTTTGTTCGATAGAATAATCTGAAGAAACGCTTCCTTCTCGATGGGCAGATCTGCCAATATCGGGACACTACCCATGTCTCTATCTTTCCCTATCTCGTATAGACTGAAATGTTTGAACTCTCAAAAATGTTGTACATTGGGATTACGTCTCGATATTGATAAAAATTGGTATGCTGCCGGCTGGTAGAGTCAATAATGCTGAGCATCACTTTTCCCAAAATGTTTCACAAAATTTGCATGGAAGTTTCCTTTTTTGTCACCAGATTCCTATACATTTTTGGTAACAAAAAAGGCATGGTTCATACAAACATTTTAGGAATCTTTGGAATATGTTGTGGATCTTGCTCAGCGACTCTACCAGCCTATCAATTTTTATCAATATTGAAGACTTTAAATTTTGAGAAACGCTCATCAAGAACAATATTCTGAACGGTCAGTACTGACTACTCTAACAGACATTCAAAATACAATCGATGACGCAAACCCCTCGCGTCGGTGGGCGGACAGCTACTGGAATTAAAAATGTTTATTTTATCTACTTTTCTTTTAGTTTTTACTTGACCGTTATATAGCAGCATTTAAATTAATTGATTATTTCGGCTTATTTTGAACGCCACGTTCTCTTTAAAGACTTAATAATAACCAGTCCTCTAACTTTTTATGAATATACGGCTGTAAATATTTGCTATAGAAGTTTATGCCGTTATCTACGGGTGGATTGTAAAAAAAAATAATTAAGGCCTTAATCAATACGAAAATCACCATCACGTCCACTGTATTACGAAAAAAGTTACTCATACAAAACTATATGGTATACTCTGTCTAACAACCTTTGGCAGTAGAAAATGTAGACGCAGGCGAATTAAAAAAATATAATACACGTATTAATTCATCTCTCATGAAAAGTTTTAATTTGTTTTTTTTCAGTGCTGAAAGTTGTTAGACAGAATTTAAATTTAGCAGCATTTAAATTAATTGATTATTTCGGCTTATTTCCAACGCCTCTTTCTCTTTAAAGCCGTTATCTACGAGTGTACACAGAATTTAACTTTAATGTAACACAAAAATTGTGTCTTTAAATCTTGTTATCATTAAAGATCTTTAACTAGGTAGGTGATTTTTTTGCAATTTACCTTACAAATGGTTGTTTTTCTTTCAGGATGACGACAGGAAGAAGGGCGGTCTCACCTTAGCCAGATATCAGGAGCTGTTCGCGCAGTTCCTCGGAGACGAGAGAGATGACTGCCAAGCCAGGCACCTCTTCGGCCCACTAGAGCTATAACCAGCTTACCTTAGACTTATATTTAGGTTCGCCCCTAGGGCTGTAGCTGTGACTGACACACCTAAACCTAGTTGCTCATCAGGGTCCATGTGACCGTAATGAAAGTGACCATTTCATTACGTTTGTTTATTTACTTATCAAAGTTTAAGTGTTACATTATATCTACATAACTATCATTTTGATATCTAGATACAATAACAGTAAAATTTGCACAATTAATAAATAAACACGCTAGAAATTGGTCACTTACAATTACACTCTTGCGAAGAATTTGTCCATCACGTCTTTAATGGAATTTCTGTCACTGGCAGATTCGACTGTGATGTAGCATCTGGGCTATAAGGAATAATAATTTTAGTTCTTCATAGAGTTTTCGGGAATCCACAATTATTTCAGTACCTGGCCAGTGGCCGGCAGACAAGTTTCTAAATTTACAAAATACGCAACGGCGGTACCTAAATGACGCCAAAAATACATCATCACCGCATCGATACAGTCAGGCAGATTAGTAAACAAACCGCCTATAAACATATAGAGCGCATATAAAATCAAAGCTGTATTGTCACAATTTTGACATGAAAATAAAAAGTGCCTGCGCGTATTTTTTACTTGTACTAAGCACTGGTTTAATTTTGAATTCATCGATCTACTAGCCTGCTACACTATAATGATTATTCTTAGTAGATATTATAAACTTTAGTGTGCGTTTTAGTTTTTTGATAGTTTTAAATTTGTCTCAGTTCTGATTATCCCGTCCCAGCACATCACAATGTGATTTTACTTTAAGATATTTTAATATAATTGTTGCAGTGAGATTTAACGTTAATTTTTGTATGTTATTTTTTGTGAATTATGGAATGTTGGTACCCCTTGTTTTTACTGTTCCTATGTGGTATCATTATAATTATAAGAAACGAACGAACAACTGCAGTTTCTTGATTTTTTTCGTTTATATTTATATACAATGGCAGTACCTACTTTAAGGGATACGTGGGAATGTACGGGCAATGTGAATGATATGCTCACTCATACAAAATGAATCTAGTCACAAATACCAATACTTAATATAATTTGTAAATACATATTGTTCAAAATATTATTTGAATTTGTTTAAATTATAAAATAAACATCGTCTAAATCGTCTGCTTTGTTTACTTATTTTATTTATATTTTAAGGTAAAAGTATCAACGGTCCCCACGCTTCACTAGTAGGTATACTTTCCGTCATTAGAAAACAAAAAAGTGTAAACAAACCTAAAAACTTACATTATTTCATAATCACGCATTTTTAGAAAATAATCTTGGTTTTATCACGAACTTAAAACCATAAACCTTCAGTTTACATACATTTTTAGTTAATTCGTTCTTTAAATAAAATATATTATTGGTTTTTCATACGTCAAATTGAAGATTTTTTGTTATAGGTCCTAAACGATGACTAATCCAACTAAGGAATGTATAATAAATAATAATAAACGAAAATTTAGTTTATTATTTATTTATAAACGCTATTACATAAAATTTACAAATAACACAATGCATTATTAATATGTTTCAATTCGGAAACCTTCCGTAAACCAAAATTCAGTAATACAAAAAATTATAATTGCGTTACGTTTGTTATTATACACTTGGTGCCTTAATCTAGTTTTATACGTTAGGGTGACCTTTTAATTCTGGACCTCAGTTCACAAATGAGAAGTGTATTTATAAAAGGGTTTATGGGCGAATGCTTTTCATATGAAAATCAGTGACCTATTTTGAAAAAAACTCTGGTAAGGCGCGTTGGGATAAGATAAAACAGTTTTGTGAATGGAATACAAAAAGTTGTCCTTCTGCTGCAGCAGTATAATTATAAAACAAAATTCTTCACTTACCCCATTCAAAAAACCGTTTCATTTTACCCCAAGTCACCTTCCTTTCATTCTAAAAACTACCTCGTTCAGCACATAATACCGTCTAAAATTCCGACGCAAGCATGGTGTCAATTCAAAGGTTAAGAATTAAAAAGTCAGTGTCCTTACGATCAATTTGCCGTAACAGTTACGCTAGCGTCAGTGGAAATTACTTTGTGTCTTGCTCTCACCAGTATACACCATATCGTCGGGGATTTTGAAACATCGCGTAACAAACAAATTCAATAGGGAATGATGACTGGCAAGTCAAATCAGCGTCTTTTATCGAACTGTCAAAACGATCACCACTCTGGAATTTCATATGAAATACCTACTCAAAAGTGACGTCACGTTTGAGTACTGCCAAATGACCTACTCTTTTAAGTTCTTTTCAATTTATTAAATAGAAGTTCTGTACAAAAGTAATAATTTCTTCGTGTATTATGTCGTGCATAATGTTAAATAATTTATTTTAACCACAGTCATCATCCCTATTAGGCTCAATTTGAGTGTCAATTGTTTGATATTTGAACTCTATCTGTTTTGTTAGTTACGCGTTATTCCACTATCCCCGACGATATGCAGTATACGAGCGAGAGCAAAAGTAAAGTTAAGGTGCATGCAGACCAAAAGAGCATTCGCTGTTCCAACCCCACGAACGTTCTAACTCTACGAAATTCGATCGTTACACGAAACGTGATTCGTTGATTTCGTAGAGTGGGGGATAGAACAGCGAATGCTCTTTTGGTCTGCATGCACCTTTACGCATTAACGGAAACGACTCAATGACGTAAGGAAACAGTAAAAATAAAAAGTTTACCCCTTTCTTTAGGACACATGGAATATTTTGGACATGAGGGTAACTCTTAACACCATAACTAGTAAAATGAATTATTTTACATACTGATACATTTATGAGATGTTCTGGATACAAATTATTATAGTTACCTACATATAGGTAGACCGCAGATAAGTAAATTGAGACTGCCTACGTCTGGGTCGCGTTTTATAAAGTTACATTTTACAAATTCGCTGTTTGCCTCTCTAATGCACGAACATATTGGCTAGAAAAAGAGCCAAACAGCAAAATTGTAAATAGTAACTTTATAAAACGCGACCCTGGAATTATTTTCGAAACCCTCATGTCTAAAGTTTTCAGAAAAAACCCGTCATAGTTATTTACATGAAATAGACATCGAAAAATAGATCTGTAGAAGTTCTGAGAAATTCTAACAACTATCTTTTGGTTAAAATAATACTTTTTAATTAATCTAATATCTCGGTGGATTAGTAAAAAATGTCAAAGCGTTACTTCGGTAACATTTATGATTCTTGCGTAAACTTTGGTAACAACGGAATCAACTAGGTAGATGTTATACGATTTAACCCCCTTATTCATAAACGCTTGCTAATTTAACAAGCCGCTAATAACTGTTTGTCCCTATTGCTCTTATGGACACATTGTTAAGACCGAAAGGGACAAACAATTATTAGCGGCTTGTTAAGTTAGCAAACGTTTATGAATAAGGGGGTAAGACTTTAACAACAAAAGTTGTAGGTAGGTATATCCATTTCATCAATTGTCACTCATATATTCCGAAAAATTCGAACCTGATGGTATTTAGGTTTACACTGAGATACTACGTTCACTGTCATTTATTTATTTGGCTTGAAGACTGGTAATTTTTTTACGCAACTATGGAAATTCCAAAGGAGAGTGTTATTACTTTCTCTCACATATCAAAAATATTCACCGCGATGAAAACAAATTAAAAACCATTTATAATTAAACGGTTAAACTCGCGTGTATTTAGTCACTACACGCGACATGATTTAGAGAGCCTAGGTCTCTATTATTAACAGACGATTTGCGACATTCTTAGTGACTTACGTGATTTTGATGACATTTAGTATGAGACGTCGCACAAAAATCCGATCTCTGATTATTAACCACTAAGACCGTGTTCACTTGTCGCGACTCGCGAATGCGGCGCGTACTAATACTCGCCGCGCAGCTCTCTGAGCCCGTTGAGATAAAAACTGGTTCAGGGTGGTCTTGCGCACTGATTGCGCACTATGGGCATTTTCACTTCTAGGGACACCCAATTAGCTTAACTCGCACAAAAAAATTTACTTCGATGTCAGTTTTGTAACGACAATTAAGCATGAAATATTTACGTAAATCCACTTTATTCATGTTTTTATATCGCATAAACGCGTATTCTTTCTGGATTAAATGATAAAACATTCTTTTTGGTAATATTTAATGCTTAATTGTCGTTACAAAACTGACATCGACGTAAAATTTTTTGTGAGAGTTAAGCTAACTGGGTGTCCCTGTCCCTAGAAGTGAAAATGCCCATATCCGACTGAAGGCTTGTTTCACCGAACACGACATAAGCACACCGAACTCACCGAGCCCACGCATGAATTTAACCGTTTAATTATAATTATATTTATTATGTCTCACAAAAGTTTAACCCTTTATAAAGCATCAGTCTCAAAAACGACCACCCTGTATGACTGTATTTTTTCTTGTAAAGAATTTTCTTGTACTATAGGATGGTGTTGAGGCTTGAATTCAGGATTTTTTTGAGTCCTGCCCATTAAAGGGTTAAATTAAAACCATGTTTACTAACTACTAATTTAAGCAGACAGTTTCTTCTGTCTTTTTACGCAATAGAAGACCATCACAAATGTCTTCATATAGCGAAGGCGAAAGATAAACTACGGTGGATAGGTACATCATTACTAGCTAACAAATATAATATTAGTATAGTGATATTAAAATTCCTAATACTAATATCGCTTTCACATATTTATCCCGTTTGCACAGCCGCCGCGAATGTTCGATATACAAAAGATTCTTAGCTATAGCTACATTTATTAATGTTAAATTGACATATCAAGGCACGGACATAGAAAAACACAAATTAATTTAAAAATATTCAATTCAATCGATAATAAATGTACTTTTTGGACTTACATTATTAATTTAGAGTTTAATTAATCCACTGTGTAACGAAAGTTGTCAATACATATGAAAATTACATGCAACAAGTTTATTTACACTTGTTGCATTTTTTACACAACAGATTAAACCAGAACAAATTAAAATAAAAACTATGTTCCTTAAACGTACC
>JALPQI010031593.1:0-48552 GCA_025490895.1 Thaumatotibia leucotreta | reverse complement strand
CCCAACTCCTCCTGCGGGTGTCGTAAGAGTCCACTAAGGGATTGAAGTGTCACTGACCATTTTACAAGATTGATGATGGGCAGCAGCGTCATCATAGTGGACACATTACTGCGATCGCCAATCCGCTTGCCCAGCGTGGCGATTATGGGCATTTACCTCCTAATGCATCTATACGCATAGTTAATAGGAGAGGCCTACGTCCAGCAGTGGACTAACATAGGCTGATGATGATAAAACTTGCTTCATATTTACTTTATTTCGCGGCTTTCCTTCGAAGTTTTATATTTAGGGGCCCAACACTGACTGCCATGAACGGCAAAAAATTCTTTGTCATATTTTTATCAGGAACTTCCTCCAAATAATGGATAATAATAGTGATAAATTTCTGCCATTTCCTGCTTCGTCCCATTATCGGTCTTATGCCCTTGTTTTTATATTTATATAACTCCTTTTTTCATGATTTTTCCTTCCTCTGATAACAGAATTACATATATACTTTCTCAAGTATTTTTAAGGACCTACAGACGCCACTTGATATATCAGGTCGGCCACAGAATTAGATTTGGATAGAAGAAACAAGTTCATTCATTTGTATGGCGGCCGAGCGTGTTAGATTGTACTGAAGTTGTTACTTGCCTATGATTTTAAATATGTCTCAGGCCCTTGAGCATTCATATTTTTTTGTGTTGTTGCAATTAATATTACTTAAGGACGCATTATTAATGTTTCTGTTCACTTCAACTTACAAAATTTGACGCCCGAAAGCTGCAAGCTGCGATTAAAGACGGACAACTCTGTAGATTTTACTGAGTTCATTTGACACGCTAAGTAGATACGTTTGCTTGATATATGGTATATAATATATGACATCTGTGACCTTTCCCTTTATTAAATGATCTGTTTCTTGACGTATAACTTAAATATATTACCTATTATGCATGGCTTGGTTCGAATTGTCATGTTTTTACATGTTACTTTGAACTAATCCACCCGTCATCGTAAAAGTAAAACATTTATAAAACTCGGCAGAGTAATCTGCAATCGAGAGAAATATGACTATTTATATAAAAGTCCACCTCTGCACTATCCTTACCACAAATTTCGAAATTCGTATATTTCTCGCATCTATCTCCGTCTCTCCCACGAAGGCATAATGGGAGTGACTGAGAAAGATACTCGAAATTTTCGATTTTTGAAGTTTGTGATAAGGATAGACCATTAGACCACCACTAGCCGACCCTTTTAGCACATGTCGCTCTGCCATTCGTATGATAAAGTCTGCGTCGGCGCTATTGTGCGGCAATCGGCTTTTCTCGACGAAAGGCTACGCTTAGGAAATCTTTGTGAGTGTTACATGTATGTTAGGGTAGCTTTTTAATCGCCTTGCCTTTATACCTTCAAGTGCCTGTGAGTACAACACTACTACGTATACTAATCCTTTTTAGGGTTTAATAGTAAACTACGAACCCTTATAGTTTCGCCATGTCCGTCTGTCCGCAGCATACCTCCTTGGTCGTTAGTACTAGAAATTTGCAATTTGGTACAGGTATACATATTTACCACGCCGGCAAAGTGGTAGAATAAAATATAGAAAAGCATTTTTTTTCGGGAAGCTCCCGTACTAGTAAAGAGGGGATTTTTTATATTTTACTGTAATCTTGTAATTAGTGAGGGCTATCGTTGAATAGGTCTTTCAAAGATAATAAGAGTTCCTTAAGAAAAAAAAATTCTAAAGTCAATATTGTCGGAGAAAATCGCTTTAATAGATTTATTTTTTATGTAATTAATGATAAAATCCGATTCAAAGAGGGAATATAATTTACTAATGAAAAAATCTCGATAAGCCGTTTAAAGGTCTCTGCTCACTAGACCGTACCATACCAGGACCGTAGCATGAACGTATCAGACAAAACATTCTTTGAATTGAAAAGTATGAGTCCGTGTTGGCCGGCCCCGGAACTTCCTAGTGGGTATACTTTTCAATACAAATAATAGTTTTTTGTCTGATACGTTCATGCTACGGTCATGGTATGGTACGGTCTAGTGGGCAGAGACCTTTACTCAAAACATACTGAAAGCACCGTTAAAAGAAAAATAAATAACAAACAAAAAATATTCGAGCATTCAGTTGCTAGTTGTTAATGGAGTTCAAAAAATGTAAAACAGATCACCTGTAAACCAGGTCTCCGAGGTCACCCTGTACAGGTTTAGCTTTAACGATAACGATATCGTAAATTAATTTTACTGTCATTCATACCTAAAGCAACTAAAATGTCTATTACTGTTAAAATAGTCTAAATTAGCAATTAGAAATTGGAATCGAGCGAAACGGATCGCTGGCTGTAACCGAACCCGCGGTTATTACTGAAGCTTGCCGAACACTAAAATTTAATTTACATTTTGTACCTTGTACTTTAACACCTTCGTTACGGCATCGGATCTGTTCGACCCGATGCAAGTATGGTTAATTGCGATGTTAACTAATTGCCGTAGTGAAAGTATTCTTTTACAATACCTATTATTTTTACGTGTGCATAAATTGAAGAACTTTTACACACGATCCACGTTCGATCTCCAGAGCCTGTATGAACTTATTTTCGCAATTGGCGCCATATAACACTCAAAACACGCCATATATCACACAAAAAAGCCAAAATTGAATTAGGTACCACTATTGTTGTACTAAAGATTTTTGCAGTCAAACAATAATCAATCTATAACCATTCGTCAGTAGAATAAAAAAAAACAAACCTAAAAACTTGTATTCTTCCATAATCATGCACAATTTTGGTTTTATTGCGTAAAACATTAGACCTTAAGTTCACATACATTTTAATAATCTAAAAAAAAAATATATCTGCGAACATGTTTCACAGTTAGCCATATTTCTTCACTTTTTAGGGTTCCGTAGCCAAAATGGCAAAAACGGAACTCTTATAGTTTCGCCATGGCCGTCTGTCCGTCTGTCCGCAGCATAGCTCAGTGGCCGTTAATACTAAAAATCTGCAATTAGGTACAGGTATACATTAGGGTGTCCCCTATTTTACGAATTTTAGAAATGAATAACGCATACCCCTTAAATCGACTTTTTTAACCCAAAAACACTCTGAAAAAAAAAATCAGCTCATTCCTGTAACAGGAATGAGATGTGCCCGTACCCGTGCCGACTTTCATCCGAAATTCCCATATAAATTACTATGAAAAAAATTACTCAGACAGTAAGTTGATAATAATGTATTGTTTTTCTGTTCTCATCAAGTTAATTTTATGATGAAATGTTTATAAGACAGTAGTATATTTAAATGCCATGGAAAAAAAAAATAAACATAAAAAAATTTTGGTCATTTTCATACATTGTATAGGAAAATGGCATGAAAGTCGGCACGGGTTGCAGTTACAGAAATGAAATGATTTTTTTTTCAGTGTGTTTTGAGGTAAAAGAAACCGATTTAGGGGGTATGCGTTATTATTTTCTAAAACTCGTAAAATAGGGGACACCCTAGTACAGTGGCGGCTGCTGACTTCGAGAACCGGTGGTGCACTTAGTACTCGTATAGTTAGTATGGAACATAATGTCGTAATTAGAAAATGCAATTTGGACATTTATTTTCACACATAGGTACAGCTTTTGACTTCATAAAATATTATTTTATTTACTTTACCTACCTATAGTTTTAATTTTGGTATTATGCTAATAAGAAAATTAAGAAATTCCGTGTCATAACAAACAGTAACAAGTGCAAAGATATTACGCGACTAAATCAACTCACATTTTGGGAGCAATAAACGCTATAACATTTTGTTCGATTACTTCGCTTAGTCGGGTAATATTGCGCGCCGCCTCGTGTCTAGTCGGGACATTCCGGAAGTCATCGGCACCGCCCAGTCGGGACGGCGCTCCAAATTCGCATATTTCTTCATACAGTTTGTACGTAGCATCTTCCGTCTCACGCGCCAGAGGTGTTTACGTGATTCCCATACAATTTCGACTCGATGACGAGTGCGCTCCGCCGAGCGCACGGATGACTTTTAGTACGTGCGAAAAAAATAGTTTAAAGGACTTCGGCATAGTGAACGGTTCCATAGATTTTTTTAAATATGTAAATAAAAATATAGGAATGTCGTATGGACGGAATGGGTACATATTTGAAAATGTTTATTGATGATAATTAATAACGATTCTGTTAAATTTTATGGTAGTGCAGCGCACGAGCGCACTTAAGGTATAGCCGCCACTGCCCTAGTATACATATTAATCATGCCAACAAAGTGGTATAATAAAAACTAGAAATAAAAAAAAAAATCGGGTACCTCCCCAACTAGTGAAGTGGTGATGATTTTTTTAATTGATGTAATCGTATAGTGTGGGGTATCATTGAATAGGGTCTCTTAAAAAGAATAAGGGTTTTAAAAGAAAGTTTTTTTCTAAAGTAAATATTTTCGGAGATAATCGCTCCAAAAGAAAAAAAATGTGTCCTCACCCTCTAACTTTTGATCCGTAGGTCCAAAAATGTGAAAAAAATCATGAATAGTGAGTGGGCTTATAGACTTAAAGTACTTTAAAATAAAACTATTTTGAACATAATCAGTCCAGCCGTTTTTAAATAACTACGGAACCCTACACTGAGCATGGCCCGACATGCTCTTGGCCGATTTTTATTTTTAATACTTAAATTGGTATATACATTGTCATATACATATATGTATGTATGTTTTAACCTTGTATAGTAAAATACCTAGCCGTGTGGTGACGGCAGTTAGAAATGTTAGAATACATTTGTCACCACCCCAACTCCTCCTGCGGGTGTCGTAAGACTCGACTAAGGGATTAAAGTGTCACTGACCATATTTGATTAAAGATTGATGATGGGCAGCAGTGTCATCATAGTGGACACATTACTGCGATCGCCAATCCGCTTGCCCAGCGTGGCGATTATGGGCATTTACCTCCTAATGCGTCTATACGCATAGTAAATAGGAGAGGCCTACGTCCAGCAGTGGACTATCATAGGCTGATCATGAGATCCCGTAATATTTTTTTTTATAGTATTTAACCTTGTATAGTAAAATATAACATAAAGATCAGCCTACACTGGCCGGCGGCACCGACGCTCGCGCGCGCCCGACTCCAGGGACGTCTAATACAAGTTATAAACCAATTAATTGGCGTATCGTATTGACTCGGTGTTATGTCTTTGAAGGCTTATTCAGCCAAGTTAATAAGTACCGGTCGAAGTGCTCATAACTATCTGTACAGAGACATTACAACCCTGTTGGGTTGGGCATATGGAGTTATGAAAAGGCGTTATGCTCTTCGCTTGTTTAATTTAATGTTTGAGTTTATTTTACTTACTGTGATGTCGTGTTTAAATAGGTATTGGCTGTTGTCTTTTATATAATACTAGCGACCCGCCCCGGCTTCGCACGGGTACTATACCTACATATAAACCTTCCTCTTGAATTACTAACCTAAATTACCTACTACCTATTAAAAAAAATCTCATCATCAAAATCCGTTGCGTAGTTTGAAAGATTTAAGCGTACAAAGGGACATAGGGACAGAAAAAGTGACTTTATTTTATACTATGTAGTGAAGAATAGTTGCTTTGTGATTGTCACTAAATTGTTAATTCTCTATTTTATTTTTATTTTATTTTATTTTATTTTATTTTATTTGGAGATCCAACAGCTATAACACAGATATTAGACAATA
Source organism: Thaumatotibia leucotreta (assembly GCA_025490895.1). Classification (NCBI taxonomy): domain Eukaryota; kingdom Metazoa; phylum Arthropoda; class Insecta; order Lepidoptera; family Tortricidae; genus Thaumatotibia; species Thaumatotibia leucotreta. Next base: position 42,839 of record JALPQI010031593.1, on the reverse strand, counting down.
AAGTAAAAACAAAGAGCCAATTATAGGAACTCACTGATAGATCCATTGTATGCTTATCTAAGAGGTACGCACTAATGCTACACTTAACCAAAAATAATATTTTTCTTCTAATATGAATACAACATTATACATATGCAACATAACAACATATGACAAGATACTCTAGTAAAAGCAAAGTACTAACATGATAAATATTTAAAAAATAAACACAATACAATAAAAAAAAATTGAAAGGACCACACGCTCACTCAAAGGACTCGAAATATCGCTGCACTATAATACGTCTCACTTTAGGAATTCTACAGTTGAATACGTCAATGTCAAGTTCTTTAGTCAACTGATTCAAGTTACGACTGGCACGCGTTAAAAAGCTGTTCTGTCGGTATTTGGAAGTAACATTTTTGATGGATATTGGGGGATGATACCTTTTAGATCGAACGGGGGTGTTAAAGTATAATTTACTTAGCAATTATTAACATTAGCAATTATTATTTATTATTTTACTATTATTATTAAAATCATGACGTTTAGAGACCTTTTACATCTCTAAATCTTATTTTTCTCTTTATTCTGACAACTACAGGCCTAAATAGTATAGATAGATATATAGATGCATAATAATATTGTGAACTTGTACAATAAGAATTATTTTTGTTTATTATTAAGTAGTATCCTTCATTTATCTCTCTTTTTGTCCTGTCTATAAAAGTAATTATTTATGTAATAAATTCTATAACACATGTTATTTTAATAAGATGTATTATTATACTGTTTTGAAAAAATAAGTCCACCTGAGTGTCTTACTGGTTCTTCTCAAGAACGGGTTAGAACTAATAGTTTTTTTTTTGTTACTTGATGGTGTCAGACGACTCAGATGATTCGAAAATGCTTATTATTAATAAGCTTGCTTGAATAATAGTACATTGTGCATCAAGCTCCCTTGATAAGTAAGTACGGAATTACTAACGAGAGTGTTAGAAGCCCGACACCGTTAGGCGGAGGGCTTTTATGACTCGTCTGCTTACCGACCGTGATGCATACAATGTTTTTCATCACACTTGCCGACAAAAAAATAAGTTTTAAGAAATAACATATGATGTACATTAAATGATGTACTGACATTTCTGTTACTCCCTAGGGAATTTCACTTTCCTATTACTCCCGCTGCGCGCGCAAACAATGGCGCGCTTAGACAACAAGTGTGATGAAAATAATATTTTGACTTTGACTTTGGCTTCTGCCCACCACCCTTGCTTATAAAGAGCCCCCTCCACATCCACGTCACGCATCCTAGCAGCTACCTCGTATACCTTTGGTGGAAACGTTTGGACCAAAGCCTAGTCAGCCTCCATAGCCTGTTGGTAGTGACCCTGCCTACGAAGCTGGAGATTCCGGGTTCGGATTCCGGCGAGGGCATTATTTGGGTGTTTATTTATCAGAAATATTTGTTTCTTGGTCATGGCTGTCCATTTATGTAAGTATCTATATGTATCTATCTATTATATAATTATAACATCGCTTGGTACGGTTACGGCTTGTGATGAGGGTATCACAAGCCATAATTGAGCTTACCGTGGGACTAGGTCGATTTGTGTATGATGTCCCAAGTTATTTATTTATTTTCTAAGTTAATATAGGTATTTTTAAAATAATTTCTAGTGTAAACTTGGAATAGTGAGCTCTTTCGATCGTAATAGAAGAAAAATGTTATCCCGAAATATACATACTGTTTTCGAACTTTCCATTGCGTTACCCTTAAGGGAATGGAAAAAACATTGTGACACAAATTTTCTTCTATCAAAATCGAAAGAGCTCGCGATTGAGTGGAATAGTAGATTACATGCCAAGGCCGTTTAAGTGGGAAATGCCTCGGATGACGTGTAAACATGTGATCCGAGGTTTTGCCATTTAACGGCTGGGGTGTGTATACTATTTTTCTGCTCAACGGAGCCGGCAGGCGGCAACATAGTTTAGCACAGCGGCCGGCAAAGTGCTGATTGCCGGCCGGAGGGCAGAAAATATATTAAAAAAGTGGGAAGACAACATTGAAATAAAAATGACCAATTTACAACGTTATAAGTATATCCTCGCTACACAGCCTTTTTTATACATGAAGCATATTTATTATAGCTACATACTTCACAGTGCTTTATTCGCTCATGTCTAGAGGTGCGTTCTACGAAATCCACCAATCACGTTTTGTGTAACGATCGAATTTCGTAGAGTGGGGGGTTAGAATAGCGAATGCTCTTTTGGTTTGAACGCACCTTAATGGAAACACAACCTACTGAACTAGAAGCGAAAACGACTCTTCACAATTGTTCGGAAATCAACTTGTCGCCGTAACGCGACACACGTGGATTGAATTCTTGAGGAGCTTACTTAAGGGCTTTCAGGAGTCTTACCATGAGTTGGCTAGGAAGGTTGAAGGTTGTTTCACATCACATCACATCATCAGCCTCTGATAGTCCACTGCGGGACGTAGGCCTCTCCTATTAACTATGCGTATAGCATTAGGAGGTAAATGCCCATAATAGCCACGCTGGGCAAGCGGATTGGCGATCGCAGTAATGTGTCCACTATGATGACGCTGCTGCCCATCATCAATCTTGTAGAATGGTCAGTGACACTTCAATCCCTTAGTCGACTCTTACGACACCCGCAGGAGGAGTTGGAGTGGTGACATATGTATTCTTACTGCCGTCACCACACGGCTTCAAAGGCTTCGAAGGCTTCGGCTTCGAAGGTTGTTTACTCGATAAGTAACTAGTATCTCACTGATAATGAAGCAAGCATGATAGATAGATAAAATTATTTATTCATTCCCTCGACATACAATGGCTTAGATAAAAACAAACAAAATCAATTCAAACAAAAAGCAAAACTAAACATTCATGCAACTTAAAACTGTCAATAGAACAGAAACTTAACTAAATACAAGCATGAAGCCATATGTGGCTTTGAAAAGGTGCTGATGATAATGATGCGGCAAGCCGCATCCCTGGTATTCTGCCAGTACCTTTAGGTGGATTTAGACCAAACGAGCGAATGCTTATACTATCCCCCACTCTACGAAATCAACGGACTTCGACGAATCACGTTTTGTGTAACGAACGAATTTTGTAGAGTGGGGGATAGCATGAGAAATTGACCATTCGGTCAAAATCTGCCTTTGGGTTAGGTAGCTGAACAATTATGTTATAGACTTTACGTATCGAGCTATGAACAAATAAAACATAAAAGCTGCACGCCATATTATATGCAGGCCATCGCGCTCGCTCCAGTATAATTATCAGTGCGAGGGCTATAGAATGCATTGCGTATCAAATAAAACCTAACGTATCCTTTACTAAGCTATAAATTATCCGCTATAAATACGAATAAAAGATACGCACTCCCGTAGAAGAGGTACGGTGATACTCGCCCGGCGGTGATTAGCTGAAAGCCTTCGCTATTCTATCCCCCACTCTACGAAATCAACGAATCACGTTTTGTGTAACGATAAAATTTCGTAGAGAAGGGGGTTAGATTAGAATAGCAAATGCTCGTTTGGTCTGAATGCACCATATTATATTTAAGTATCTTGACAAGTTCGTACGTGACATCTATCTCTATACCATGTGTAAATCTAAAACAGACGATAAATTAATCCGGGCATGAGATTCATTAGCTCCAGATCCATCAATTCCAAAAATAATCTTTGTGGATCTATACTTCGTGGCTAGAGAAACAAAAAATATTACAATCATTTTTGGATTTACTTTTATTTTGTACTTCGCTTATAGGCCCAAAGATCGACTCTATTTTTAAGGCTTTTTAAAGAAAAGTCAGTAGTTCGTGGATATTTTCTGTTTTACTTTTATGTAGAAGCAAAATAACATTATTTGTCATAAATTTAGAATTTGCACAATTTAAGTATATGAAAATTATAACCAGTATTGGCAAAAACTGGTTTTCAACTTTGAGGCTCAAGCAGTACATGGAATGAAAACAGAAAATATCCATGCTCATCTGAGTTTTCTTAAAAAAACCTTAAAAATAAGGCCGATTTTCGGGCCTCTAAATGGGGTCCAAAATGATAAAATAACTAAAAATGGTCATAATATTTTTTTTTTCTTTAGCCACATAGTATCGATTCGTAGAGATTATTTTATGATTATCCGATAATAAAAAAATCGATCCACCCTAATGTACACTGGCCGACGAGGCGACCACTTATCTTGAGCCACTATCGATGAGTTTATTATCGGAAGTCCCTCGTTAATTAACGTTATTTCCACTGCGACATCTATTTACGTCTGCTCATAGTACAGCTATCGGTCGCAGGTATCGAGGAAACAACGTGCACGTTTCTTGCTAACTCGTGGCACCACTCCGCGTAAATGTATTCGCTCCTCGGAGGTCACAGCTAATAAAGCCTGTGTTCGGTGGGCGCGAGGCGGTGGCACGCGGCGCGATGTTTGCGGAGCTATTCGCTAAATCTGAGCGTGGGAGAGATTTCTTGCGGATTGGGTAGGTCAATATGGAGTTATATTTAGCGTTGGTAAAACTAGGCATTTTTTATTTTAAAGACAAACGGGCCTTTAAAATTAAAAATTATTTATTCGATATATCTTAAAGTTTTTAGTTACATAAACTGCGCTGGCGCCTCTTTTTAAGTATGCAAGATACTTGTGATAAGAGAGCACCGCTCTTCCACTTTTGTTACAAATCATTAGGTCGTAGGTTTTTTTACATAATAATTAATAGTAGAGTAATTTAATAAAAGTAGTGGTAACAAATCAGTGCAATTTACAAATACATAAGTAATTGAATTTTTTACAGCTACGGTACAAAACGTTTTGTGTTACTGTGTGTGTGTGTGTGTGTGTGTGTGCATTGGTGTGTGTGTGAGAGGGAAAGAAACACAATCGGAACGCATGATGTGCATTAATCACACTTAATCGCGTATTTCACAGCATTACAGAGATCCAAGGCACTGTGAAACTTAGACACAATTTAATAAATACAATAATACACTTGGCAAACAAGTAAGAACAAATTATCACATCACAGAGGAAGGCCGTGCATTCATCGTCTGACAGAACTTCAGGCATTCATTACATACGTACCGCCATCCACTCGCAAACACATCACAGTGCGGTGCCGATTCGAGGAGTGAGTTTGTCAGGTGAAGGGCCCGGACAAGCGGTGATTTTCGGCGAGAAACTGTTCGCGCTGATGGCACTGCTACCAAATTGCGCAGACGAGGTCGAAAAAGAAATCTAGTAGGAGAGGAAGCATAAAGGCGCAGCAACTGAGCCACCAGCACAGGGCAGTCACAGTCCCCGCGCAGAATACTGCAGGCTAAAGTTCCTAGTCTATGATCTCGCCTTACCTCAAGTGAGTTAAACCCTAATGTACCCAGCAAAAAAGATGTTGGGTATAAAAATGGGTAATACCCAAACATTTTTTTGTAGAGGAAACGGAGAAACGCCTTTTGTATTCTCTCAAGTAGTAGGATATATGCAGTTTCATGAGGGTTCCAAACGATTGATGCCGCTTCCAGCTTGCTTCTTACAAGAGCAGTATAAATTAGCTTTATTGACTTGGCATCAGTGAAATGATGATAAAATTATTGCGTTTTGTATAGAAATCGTTCCCCCTTACCCCTAGATTGTGCAAGTGCGGCTAAGTGTCCCAGCACACACTTACACAGCCCTAAGACAAAGCCGCAACTCGCCGCGTCAGCGCCGCGCCACTAATCATTTAATGGACGTCCCGTGTCGCCGGCAACGCTGTCACCTATTGATGGAATTTGCGGGTCACTTCCTGTAAACTGTCACTAACGGGTAATTAACAAGGTCAGTGACAATATTATTATACTTGATAATGTTCGGACAGTTTATTAACAATCCGCTCTGTAATTTCAGTCGACAGATTTTTTGAATTGTAGTTTAATTATACAATTTTAAGTAGCAATCCTTTGGGGTGGCTTATGTCAAGCAGTGGAAGTAATTTGGCTGACATAAGGATAAACATATTGCGAAAGCACAAATCAAATTATTTACTAACTAAATATTTGTACTTTTTAATATGTTCAATAGAAGGCAGCACCAGTTCTCTCTAGCTATTCTAGAAAACTGTAAAGTATTCTAATAGGAGGTGCAGGCATGTATTGATTGCCCTCAGAGAATGGTCAAAGGCGCCTAGCCTTGTAAGGGATTGCATATACCCGAGTAATTTGACCGGTGGTTGCTAAGACCGAGTGGCCGAGGGGTACAGGCATCAGCCGCGAAAGCTGAGTACGTGGGTTCGATCCCCACCTCGGACACAGGTGATCTTAGACGTTTTTCTTTGGTATATGACATCTAATATTTATAATTGACATGAGGATAATTACTTTAGTTATGGTCATAGTAGTTTATATAATTTATACTACGGAACTGCAAGGCATAGAACTCGTGTTTTTAACCTATATTTTTTCAATGACAATGTTGACTAATTAAGATGACAGTTCTCCGATTTCAACCTGTTCTTTTATATTTCTGGGGGGTTACCATGACGTACTAGTTAATGCGATTCAGTTTAGGTCAAGAGAAAGATCCCTTTCTCTCGACTTAAACTGAATCTCGACCTGGCTATACGAGTCGTATACGACAAGGCTATACGAGTCGTATATTTCTGTCCCTTTCCCTGAACCTAAACTGAATCGCATTATTACGTCATGGAGTCATGGTAATCCCCTGAACCCAAAAAGAGCCAAAAATATTAGAACAGTCATCATATAGATACCTATGTCAGCCATAGAATACCTGCAGAGTGAATATCGCTCTAAGGCCTGCTTGGATATTTATTTATTTATTTATTTATTAAAACAAAAGTTTACATGACATTACAGCAGAACGCCAATGCGTCATGAAACTAAAATTATACAATAAAAAAAAAATTGTATACAAAATAAAATATGTATAGAAATATATAAAAAATAAAACACATTAATTAGATTTAGGCGACACAACTGCGTGGCTCCGTTGCGTCGTCTGAGCCGGCGTCGTAGGGTTCGGCAGGTTGCCCCGAAACCGCCGAAACACGACGCCCTTCGGCCAGAAGTCCGGACTCGCGATAGTGTCTTGGAGCGGCCGCGGCACGCGCACCACAAACGAGCTGAAGTGCACGTAGTAGCGCGACCGCAGCTGCTGCACCTTCAGCGAGAGGCCAGTCTTCCGGTGGACGTACTCCGCCACGTCGTCAGCCACGGCGGAGTAATGCAGGCGCGATACGTAGAGCGCCTTACACGGAGTTGCGACCCGAAGACCAGAATTAACCGGTTCGGCGATGCCACCCAGAGTCTTGCGAGGCGCCCTGCGCACCTTGCTCTTCCTTTGGACCAGTGTAAATCCCTCCTTATCTACACTGGTGCGGGAGGACATTTCCCTATTGGGAGCCCGTAATTCACCCGCCTTAGAGGGCGAGTTGACCCGGTCAGCTGCGACTTGCTGCCCGGTGACGACATCGGCGTAGGCACGCTGACGTAGCTTCGAAACAGGGGGCGGCCGGGCGCGCGGGGGTGGCGCGGACGGCGGAGCGGCGCGTGCGAGACTTGTGGCGGTGTCAGCAACACGTAAACATGACCCGACGCACGAGCCGGATCGGACTTCGGTCTTGAAACTTGACGCCGCTGACCGAGTATTAGGATATGAGTGAGCACCCTGGCCGCTCCGGTATATAATATTATCGGATGGCGACTGTCCCGGCCATAACAGAATCGATGTTATTACGAGCCCCGATGCAGTGGAGTTCGTCTAATTCGAAACAATTTTTACAAATTTTTGAATATTTTAAAAATGATCACATTATGCTAATGATAAATTGTATGAACGTTAGTCATGGTTAATGTACTACATTTCAAGAGACACAACAATCTGAAGTACGCTTTTGTTGTTTAATAAATCGATTTTAACAAACCAGTGCTAAATTATATTTTCGTTCACCACCGTAATTCCGCGCTTATATAAGCTTGACGCAAAATTCGCAGTGCATCAGGTGTACCATGTCGTCTTTAATATTAATGGGGTTCTTTACATTCATTGATTATTTACAAAATTAATAATTGTGGAATTTAAAAAAATACCTCTCGTAAAATAGGTTTTTTTTTATTCTGATTTATTAAGTCCAAATATTTTATACTACTTTTGTAATATTTTATAAGAAACTACTTTAGTACTACTATTGAATAGTGAAGGTTTTGTCTCTAAACCTTTTTCCCCGGATGAACGGGATAATCTCGAAAAACTGTCTAACTGGACGAGAACATATGCATCGGGGCTCGTAATGTTATAACATGGTCAGAACAATCACAAAAGCCGTTTGTGGGTTTGTGGGCTGAGCGTTTCAACCGCCTAATTTTGGTGGAATAATTTTTGCCGAAGTTTCTAAGCGTCTTAATATTATACTTCGTCATTTGCATAAGGTAACGTGTCTCCTTCAAATGACAAAGTAGCACATTGTATCGAATAACTTCGGCAAAAATTATGCCACCAAAATTAGACGGTTGCAACGCTTTTTTCCTCAATATTATGCAACGTTTAAATCAACATTCGGCACTCTTATCTTCCTACTGTAAGTAGGTATAAGCTTAAGTCATTTAAGAAACTATTCCCCAAGTAAACCACCTCTAACCCACTTGAAACTCACAACTCCGCAAATACCTGCAGTTTTATCTCCATCGCGTATTTTGTTAACAACTCCGCCAACTATCCCTTTGAGGGGGAGCGAGGGTGGGGGAACCTCCCGAGTGTCAAGTTTTAAGGTCAAAGGCGTTTGAGGCCGGGATGAAACCCGGCGCATTGTCGCGATACAATACTGTCGCCGCTTTACTTTTTTACAAGACATTGTTGTTACGAAAATTATGGGTTGTGAATTTTTGATGAGTTGTTAGTACTTATTTATTACTGAGCTGTTTGAAAGCAGTTAGAATACATTTGTCAACTCTTTTGAAATCAACTAAGGGATTGAAGTGTCACCATGACCATTCATCATCGTCATTTCAGCTATAAGACGTCCACTACTGAACATATTCCTCCCTTTTGGACCTCTGCATTTTGAAGCGATCTGCGTCCAGCGTCTCCCGGCGATCTTCAAAAGATCGTCTGTCCATCTCGTGGGTGGACGTCCAGATTCAGATTCAGATTGGCCCAACCAATGATCCCATCTGCCATCTGCTCTGAGTACAATGTGGCCTGCCCATTGCCACTTTAGCTTGCTAATTCGGAGGGCTATGTGGGTGACTTTTGTCATCATAGTGACATTACTACGATCCCGCTTACCATGTACCCGCTTGCCCAACGTGATCATCGGCATTACCCAATAATGCGCCCATTTACAAATGTTATAACTATAAATAATGGGTCGATAAATAAAATTGCACCTAGTTAAAAAATTTAATGAAAACAAAAATTTTACGACATAATTTTTGTACTACGTAGTTTTGGCAGTGAAAAAGGCGTCTACATTTTTTAAATACGAGGCTTACTGCCACGATCGGGATTTTTGTTTCAATTAGGCCTAAACTTCAATTTTTGCAATCAACCCATAAGAAAGGCCTATGGACTATGATGATGGGTATTACTTGATAAGTTTGATAACTTTTCAATAGCCTGAATATTCCCGCAACTCCCAACAAATTGAATGCATTTAAGATATTATCATTTCTGTCTGACGGCTGTCGGCGGCGGCATTAGCTTTGTGTAATGCAAGCGATGCAGAAACTTCGCCGTCGCTCGAGGAAGTCGTCATGAGAGGCTCTCCGCGCTCCGACTTAAGTACCACGACACACGCTTATACGCGACCCCGTTGGATGATCCAGTTCCATCGCTGCCTGTAATCGGAAGAACCCTGTACTAGATCTTACTGCATCAGTAATGTATAACAAGTAGCGTAAGAAATTTTGGAAGAGCTTTGAAAAGGTTATTAGGGTGAGTAATATACGGATATAGGCAATAGAAGTGAGTGAATCTGTACTCGTCTCATTCCCCAGATTTGCTTTGGGTTACGTGTAATGAACGTTCACTAACCACACTTTCCATTTACTTTTCCAATCGTTTCGTCGATCTGGCTACCGCCGCAACTACCGCTATTTTCAATTTCTGCCTCACCATATCAAATAGGAATGGAATACAAACTAAAATCCGACGCATAAAAGGTTTCTGCGGAACAAGCGAACTGAGCTGACTGAAAGCCGGAAAATGGAACGATGGCTTGGCGTGGCTTATCTTAGAACTGTCTCGACTTGTCAGCTGCGACTTCGTTACGCTTTCGTATTTTTAGAATTCGGAAATAAAATTCGCGTTGCTTTTATCATATCCTCAAAGGAAGAACCTTCAGATTCATCTTGCGTTGGATTTATTGATCCCAAAAACATATTTTGCCGCATAATACCACGGTTGAACCAACTTTTCCTTGCCAGCTCATTCGTGTGTAAAACTGCCTATTATGTAATACAGTGTCATATCCTCAAAGGGAAAATCTTGAGATTCATCTTGCAATACCATTTTTGAAGCGGTTGATCGAGCTTCATGCCCTTAAATAATATTTTAATTTATTTAACTTTATATTCTTTTCCATTAACAGTACTTCTAAGTACATACATTTTGCTAACATAAAATGGATCATTGGTGTGAAAATAAACGTTTATAATTATTATTTTTCCTTTATTTTATCCCGGCTTTCGTCGGTGTACTGCTACAAACTAGGGTGTGCTCCCGGTTCTGAATGTGTGTGGCAAGAACCGGTAATTCCCGGTTCCGGTACTGTATTTGTATAGAAAGCCAGAACCGGGAGCACACCTCACTATAAACGGGTCGAGGCCAAGTGCATGTCAGAGAATATAATATTCGTAGGTTCGTATACAAAATTAATCTTTATTATTATTGGATTTATTGATCCCAGTAACGTACACTCGCGGTCAGTGAATACGGGTCAGGTTGAATATTTCATAGAAAGTACTGGAAACATACTGATTTCAAATATATTTAGAAATATTCATTGCAGTTAGTTTTTGACATCAGATCGTATTCGGATGTTTCTAAATTTACAGTAAAAAAAACATGGAACTTTAACGTGAGACGACTTTGTAGATATATAATAGCAAGTCATTGTAAAAAAACTCTTATTACCATACATTTTCGGTGGTTTTACAAAACGTTCTACTTTTTTGTCTATATACACCGTGTTTATATTGATTTCCGTTAAATGAAAGGGCATCTTATTTAGGTCAAAAATAATCAATTTCTATAAGAAACGAGTGTCTTAACTCTTACTGTTATTGAATTATTAAAAAAATAAACTGAACAAGTATATTGCAATCTTTATTGCATCCTAAATGTCAACTTATTTTGACATGTGCCGTCAGTCACCTGAGATCTTATTCTTAAGGTTCTCTCACACTTGCCATTACAATTATTAAAAATGAAAACGAAAAAAAAAATTACGTATTTAATTAACATACCAGAAGGCCGAGTGTAGGTAAAAACTTATAAAAAACGTCTCGATCGCGTTTACGTTTTCATCGTCATTTGTATGGAATGGACGATGAAAACGTAAACGCGATTGAGACGTTTTTTATAAGTTATTACCTACACTCGGCCTTCAGGCAACTTCTATTAATGTACCAAGTACCCTGTCTAATTTAACGGAAATCAATAAAAACACGGTGTACTTATATACTTTTTACTCAATGATAAATCCAGGGAAATGCCAATACAACCTAATTTAATAAATAAGTTCATAAATATTTTGAAACAGTATTTCAAATTTGCATGTTTGCATTACCTATTTTCTATAAAAAAATCCATCTGATGCGTATCTATTGACCGAGAGTGTATTTTGCCGCATACTACCACGGTTGGATTGGACCAACTTTTCCTTGCCAGCTCATTCGCGTGTAATAACTATTATGTAAGAACTTCTCAAATTTCTCCTTGCTAGTTTTTATTTGAACGTAATACACCGATTTGGAGAACCGAATGCTAATTCAATTAGTTATACACCGTGTTTTTATTGATTTCCTTTAAAATAAAGAGAAGCTTATTTAGGTCAAAAATAATAAATTTCTCTAAGAAACTAGTATCTTAACTCTTACTGTTATTGAGTTATTAAAAAAATAAGTTTAATGACTGAACAAGTGTATTGCAACCTTTATTAACTGTCACTGTTGTTACGCTTTCACTGGAGTCACAGAGTGACCGAATTGCATGTCAAGTCATGGTCAGTGAAGGGTTCCGTAGTTATTCAAAAATGGCCGGGGCGATTATGTTCCAAATAGTTTTATTTCAACATTTTTTTAGTCTGGAGCAGTAATCTCCGAAAATATTGACTTTAGAAATAACTTGTTTTTGGGACCCTTATTATTTTTAAAATACCTATTCAACGATATCCCCCATTACAGCAAAATAAAAAAATCATCCCCACTTAAATTACATCTAGGGAACGTACCCGATTTTTTTTATCTACCAAATTTCTAGTACCAACGGCCATAAGCTACGCTGCAGACAGACAGACAGACCGACATGGAGTATCTATAAGGGTTCCAAATTTACCACGGAACCCTAAAAAGATTTGTAAGTACCCTCAAACGGTGTTAAAAGTCGCTGGACGAGTGACACTCGCGGCCACTCGGCAGTCGCCTCTCGATATTCGCTGACAAACGAACCGCAGAACTTTGATTCCTGGGTGCTTAGACAAGTTGCCGATCGCTAACGCTTAATCGTCAGTCGTAAACGAAAGGCAGCTAACTGTCTCTGTCGCACTAATATGAAAGAGTGACAGAAAGGGAAAACTACGATACGCTACTAAGCGTTAGCGATTGGCAAACTTGGGTAAGCATCCTGGGTCACGTTTTATAAAGTTACAATTTACAATTATGCTGTTTGCCTCTTTTTCTAGCCAATACGTGCGTGCGTTATAGAGGCAAACAGATAAATTGTAAAATATAACTATTATAACTTTTTAAAACGCGACCCTGGCCCCTACTCCACCAGTCGGATATTTATGAACGCTATATTTTTTTGTTTGATATAATCAAGAATCAAACCAAAATAAAAATATTTTTGTGAAACAACTCAAAAGTTTTATCAAATATAATTTGTATTGTTTTTTTTAAGTGACATTACTCATTTAAAAAAACTATGAAAACGGATAAACTCGCGTATATTAACTAACTTTAATTTCATTCCGATGTTTCGAACACTTTACAGGGGTTCAAAATTGCATGGACAGCTCATGAAAGAATTCATTCATAAATCGTTCAGAATGCAATTCTGAACGCCACTGTATATGAATTCAAATATTAGATGTCATATGTCAATGAAAAAATACAAAATTTTAGCAACACGACCTATAATGTTTTTATATTGCTGTTATTTTATGTTTTAATGTGTACATATACAAGTACATTGGATGACTTGATCAGGTCGTACAGTTTTGCACAAGTCGTCACTTTCCCAACTCGTCAAGTAGGTACATCGAGCACTTGTCTTGACCATATATACATCAATAGTATATTGAGCACGCACGGTTTCACTACACACTCAATTAAAACTAACATTTCCGATCACTTTGCACAAAGAATATCTTTCAAATTGCACTTGAATAACCCAACACATTCATTCACACGCACATTTACGCGAGAAAAAATTGACAATTTTAAACAAATTATGATTTTCATTGACTGGCCATCTTTATATATTAAATCTAATTATAATCCTATTAATCACTTGACATCTATTATTAATATTTTAAATAATGCAACGGACATTTGCTTTCCGGTAAAAAATAAACCGATAAAAACCAACAAGCCTTGCCCATGGATCACTAATGACATAATTATGCAAAAACAATTCCTAACCTCACTTATTGATTTGTGCACTAAATTTCCTACGAACACGCACCTCATTACGTTAACTTTATCCTATTCATTAAAACTTGAGGAATCACTGGCTACTGCTGAACGAGTTTACTATTGTAAGTCCCTTGATCTAAGCAAAAACAGTCATAAGTCAATGTGGCAAATTGTAAACGATTACACCGGCCGGAAACCTGCAATTAATCAGTGCAGCCTATCTAGCCTAAAGGACAACTGCGGACTGCATTATGATTCGCAAAACCGGTTAGCGAATGATGTAAACAACTTTTTTCTCGCCGCTGCCGCCACAACGCAAGCACCTACAGCGGATCCTTTCTTAGCTAAACAATTGTTATGCCAGTCAAGGACCCCTAGTAATGTTTCTATACACTTAAAAAAGTTCACTGAAACGGAATTACAAAAAATAATAACACAAGATATCGCTAGTAAAAATACATGTGACATATATAACATCTCAACTAAACTACTCCGAGTGGCCTTACCTACTATATTATCACATCTTGTTTCAATTTTTAATTACTTACTTAAAAACGGATTATATCCTTCTATCTTTAAAAATGTCAAAGTCGTACCCATTTACAAAGGCAAGGGACCTAAGGACACCCTTACAAGTTTCAGACCCATTAGCATAATTCCCGCAATCGCTAAAGTATTTGAAAACGGCCTATCTAAACGCATATCGACATTTTTAGAAACCTTTTCATTGTTAAGCAATAAGCAATATGCGTATAGGAAGTGCAGATCGTGTACTACTGTTATACGCGAAATCGTCCACAAAATCATGGCGGCCAAAGAAGGTGCAAGTCAAGTTGCAATATTGCTATGTGACATGACCCGTGCCTTTGACCTTTGTGACCACAAGGTGCTAGCACAAAAAATTGAACATTTAGGTATTAGGGGTCCAGCACTACAATTAATGCTAGATTTCCTATCAAATCGTCAACAGGCTGTTATTTTGAATAATGGTCAGGTTAAGTCGAATTACGGTGGTGTCGACATCGGTGTGCCCCAGGGATCCTCGCTCGCTAATCTGTGTTTCCTTATCCAGGTCAATGACCTCCCTGAGTCAGTAGACGGAGACATGTACATCTTCGCAGACGATGCGTGCAACATCATCACGGCAAACACAGTGCCGCAGCTGGAGGACTCCTTGAGGTCTGACATCGGTAGACTGCTCAACTGGTTTTGCGCTAATGGATTGGTATTAAATCTATTTAAAACACAAATTCTGCATATTAACCTCGGCGGACGGCCTCCCGCGCCGCTAGGCATAGATATAGATGGCACTACTTTACCACAAGTGCAGAACTCCAAATTCTTAGGCATTACACTGGACTCCAGCCTGAAATGGGACGCACACATAGATAACTTGTGTTTAAAACTATCAGGCTCATGCTACGCTCTAAGCAGGTTAGCTCGCGTGCTACCTCCGAAGGAACTCCGGTCATGTTACTACGCACTTTTCCACTCCTCGATGTGTTACGGCTTAGAATTATGGGCAACGGCTGCTGAATGGCATCGTGTCTTTATTTTACAAAAGCGAGCTATACGCATAATCTCACTAGTTCCGCCTCGTACTCCAGCGCAAGAGTTATTTAGACAAAACAACATCTTTACACTACCTTCTCAATACATTTATGAAGTTGCAAAACACGTCAACCAAAACCTGGACTCGTTCCCGTGCAAAATGATCACGCGCACAAGACATGGCTCCAAACACCAACTCCGCACTGACCCTATAAAACTGACCAAGTCATCCAAAATCATGTCACAGGTTGGACCTAGGGTTTATAATAAGCTCCCAGCGGAGATAAAGAATGCAGGTAGCACAACACTATTTTTAAATAAATTAAGGAAATGGCTACTGCACCACTCGTTTTATGATTTTAATGATTATTTCAATCTACCTGACATTTTATAATTTAAATCCTGGAGTAATTACATCAAATTAGTTTTTCGAATTATTATTGACATGTACCTACCTTATTAATTAATTTATTATTGTATGACATTTATTTTTAAAATGTAATCGAATCACAATTGTCATGTACAAACTTACACTATAATTAGGTTTTTTCTTTTTATTTTACCATTTTGATTTTATAATAACTTGTTGACATGTAATATTTAGAATATTATAAATAAATGACTATGACTATGACTATGACAAGTGCGAGCGCGATAAAATGCTTTACATATACGTGAAAACTCATGGTAGCCGTACAGTCAAGTGCAAAATATCCGAAAGTGCCTCTTATAAATATGTTACGACTTATTACACAATATTGAGGTACCTTATTTTGCCTTTGAGTGTACCATGAGTTTTCAAGGACACCACGGGATGGCCATGAACTAAATTGCACCTCAGATACAGTAAAGCTCACGTCGTCAGCTCATGATAGAACCCAGAGATGTATTGGGACTCAGAATTATCTCCTAGAGGGTTTCATTGGTTTTAGTCATGATAAGTAGCAACCGCAGCACTGCAGTACACTACACCAATTGTAATTCTAGGCCACTATAGAACCATGTAACAGTGACAACTAGTGAGAGATTTCTAACAATGTCCTTTAGAGCGTCACTTTGACATAGTTCCCATTTTGTTCTAGGTTTCCAATTGGTAGACTATACGAGTACTACTACTTTACGTAACTATAAGGCAGTAAGAATAAGAATACATTTGTCACCACCCCAACTCCTCCTGCGGGTCTCGTAAGAGTCGACTAAGGTATTGAACTGTCACTGACCACGATTTGATAAAAGATTGATGATGGGCAGCAGCGTCATCATAGTGGACACATTACTGCGTGGCGATTATGGGCATTTACTTCCTAATGCGTTTATACGCATAGTTAATAGGAGAGGCCTACGTCCAGCAGTGGACTATCATAGTTAGGCTGGTAATGATGAAGATGATGATGACGTGACATAACTAACTTCATATCAACCCTTCTGAAACTTGAAATAATTACCTACCAAGAAACTCTCTAGTATAGTTTGTCCTAAGTTATAAAACCTTATAGGCAATTGAAATGTAGTTATACTCGTACCTATTAGGCATTGTATACAATTTGAGATTTCTTGCGTGAAAGTCTGATTAATATAAGCAATTCCCATTCGCTCAGTTCTACATTTATTTATTTACGAGTTCCGCAAATATAATGTTGTTCATTAGTAATGACTTCATTACGACCCGGCTACAGGATTTATTACTCCAATTATTCTAATTAAGCTATCTAAGTTCCCGAATGTAAACTTCCGGTTGTCAGGCTTGTGGAACGTAATCCGAACTTCCTGGAGCAATTAACATTACAGCACAAGTGAATTAATGGTACATGCGTGACTAAGATCGTACGGACTTATTCTGATAACGGTCCCGCCCCCAAGTTTAAAAATACTACCGGTATTTTTTTTTATTTACTTTAAATATTAGATATCATAAACTAAAGAAAAAATATCGAAGTTTACCAATGTGGGAACCGAGGTGGGATGAAAGAAAGAAAGAAAAAACATTTATTCGTGATACAATATGTTGTTTCATCCCATAGTGTATGTACTAATTGGAGCGAGCGCGATGGCTTGCCTTACGTATCGAGTAAAACCTAAAGTAACCTAATGAGGGAAAACGTCCCGAAAACGTATGCCACTAGTCGGCGCCACTTAGCCGTAAGGTCCCGCTAAGAAACACAATTATCTAGTTCCAAAGAAAAAGTAACTAGGAGGTACTTTTATTTATTTTATTATGAGGATATTGAGAATATGCTGAGGGTAATCAAGTAGCTGTTCAAAAAACAAGCACACACACAATCACATACGCACTCACTCACACACTCACATATACATACGCTTACACGCACACTCATGCACATTACACTCATATTTACAACCCCCTACGGAAACATGTATCAAAATAATATTCATTTTAATATCTTCCTGTTTTCTTACCCTTATTTTGTCCTTTGTATTAATAAGAATTTAAATTTGTAGATTAACCAGTGTATAAAATGCTATTTGATGTATACAATCTTAATTGTTTGCGCAAAATACTTATGTAAATGGAAAACCTGTACTTAGGTTACCTACGAGACAGGCACAGCCTAGTGTAGGAACCAGCGTCACTCAATGTTTGTACCTATAAGTTTTGTGTAAATAAATTATTATTATTATTATTATTTTACATACATGGAAAACCAACAGCTTAACACATATCTACATACAAGTTAGCAATACAGAGCCAATTACAGGTTCTCTTCTACCTACCACCTACCTACTTAAATTACACACCTACTTAAATTACACGCGCACAGTACCTACATCATACAGTCGGTGGATACCTACAAATTTGGAACTAAAGTACCGAAAGAAACACACACAAAGTGCAGCTGCCAAAATCGTTACATGATTATTTGGCAACATCAATAAACAAATCATTACAAGGACTTAGGATAGATGCAGAACAAGTAGGATAACGTATGTGAGCGATCAAGCAAAGATAAAACCTGCGCTAGGAGAATCAATCACCCATATAAGATCGTATCAATTTATTTTTTATTGTAGATATGCTATCATTAAAAATATCAAACTCTGAATCTATTAAAGCTTTATTCAAAGTCATGCCTGCCCTGCCTAGAAAGCTATTTTTCCTATACTTAGTAGAAGCCTGGTAAATACTAATGGTAATAACTAATTTATTTTTTATATAATTTTATTAACTCATACAAAACTTTTAATCACGAAAATATAGGCGCTCTGAGAATTTAGACAACTTTCTGGACCTGACGCCTCAGTGCTGCCGCCCTGATGAACGTCATTACAGAAAACTCTCATTGGCGTGAGCGAGCCCGATAGAAAGTAAATGCGCGTTAATAACGCCGCGGCAGCTCATGGTACGACTACAGATCCCTAATTATTTCTGAGCCTTATTTACTCACCAAATACGCGTCGGTGAACGCTGCGTGGGAGGCTGCCCACAAGATGGACCGATTATCTGGTAAAGATAGCTGAGAATCCACTGGATTAGTCCGCATACTCTGGAACCTATGTCCAGCGGTGCCGGTGGACTTTTATCGGTTGGTAATGATGGTAATTTAGTCAAATTGCGTTTCAGTACGCGGCCCAAATCTCTGCAATATATTTACATACTAATCAATAGTGCAGATTGATGAAGACAGTCCCAACCGCCTAAAGGTATATTCAAACGGGTAGATATCATTTTAACCTATCAGAGGTGAAATACTACCGCAAAATTCGACAATCGTAAACTTCAGTATCTGACTCTGTCTCTCCGACTAAGGCTTTGCAATTGCACGGCTACGTGATTAAATATCTATACTAAAATATATCATATTCTAATCTCGAGATAGTTTTAGGGCAGCCTCCTCATATGTCAACGGCCGATCGGCATTCGCCAGTCGAAAAAAACCTATGACGTCGTTAGGAATTTTTAGTTGATTTCTATTCCCAGTTGTGACTAGCAAAATTAAAATAGTACATTACGACACAAGTGCGAAAAACATGAAATTCGAAATGAGTGGCGATGTTTTAAATCGACACGAGTAAAATTTTTGTACAGATGGTGTTTTTTTAGGCTCTTGTACGAGACGTGGGTTATTTTACGTCAAGTCCAAAAAACGTCGTACGAGACACGTGCAAAAACGAAATTCGTAACTCGTATCGATTTAAAACATCGCCACTCGGTTTGAGTTTCATGTTTTTCGCACTGGTGTCGTAATGTACTATTAATGCCGTTTTGTTTCTTTTTAAAAACAAAGGAATGTTTCCATTGAGTAAAATGAGCTAACTAAAGAATTTAACCCTCTAATGCATAAGACAGGCAAAAATGCATTTCAAATTTGAACCCTAACAGCAGTCAATAGAGTCCAAAACCAATGAAACCATATTTGGCTTCATATGCATTAGAGGGTTAAAGTAGTTCCCCTCCAGGGCCCATAACTTTCCACTGTATACATCGTCGCTTGGTACCCAAATTACAAGCCTTAATTGAGCTTAGTGTGGGACTAGGCCGATTTGTGTAAGATGTATAAGGTCGTCTGGTTGGACCGGTAAACCAGAGTTTTTTTCTGTAGTAAGCACATCATTTGTTTGTAACATTGTGGGATAAATGGACGTAGTTATGCAAAAAGGAACCAACCTACATGAATTTGTCATTTCAAATATTTAACTTTTTTTTTTATACCACGTCGGTGGCAAACAAGCATACGGCCCGCCTGATGGAAAGCAGTCACCGTAGCCTATGGGCGCCTGCAACCTCAGGGTGTCACATGCGCGTTGCCGACCCAATAAAAATAACGTTGGCACAACAAAGTGGCTCCACTCCACCTAATCGTAAGTGAAAAGTAGAGCCCAAATCGCGGCGGCAACGAACAGGAGACAATCAGTAACCTGTTAGTTGCCATCGCCTCGCTGGCCCGCTAGATGCTGGTAAATACACCGGCTGACCCCGAAACACGGCAAACACGAATGTAAGTCATTTCACGGGCGTTTACACCGAATGTACGGTGGTAGCCAACCAGGCGGGTACTAGTAAAAATACCCTACCACCGGCTGAGAAGCTGGATACTCAGTATTTCCCTTAGTCGACTCCTACGACACCCACGGGAAGAGAGGGGCGGTGATTTTTGTATTCTACTCCGTCACCGCACAGATACAAATACTACTTGTTTTTTGATTAAATTAACATCATAATGTGTTAGGAAATAGCAGGTAGACAGTTAAATGTTTGACAGTTGAGGATAAAAACTAGAACGTGTTTGAGTACTGTGATTAAAAGTCTTAATAATCACGGGAATAATGGTTTATTTTAATAAAATGTAAATCGCTATTTAAAATTCATTTATTTATAACAATTATTATCAATAAATAAGTTAAATATATATTAGTCAAAGTGTGTGTACATGTAGCATTAAGAAAAAATATTAATTACTGCTGGCAACCTTGGTCACCTTTTAAAAAAATAAAAGTGAATAAGAAATCTCTGTACTCTGTTAACGGTCGCTCGAGAAGCTAACCTGTATCTTTGCAGAATAAAACATGTTTGTTAAAACATCAGCAAGTGTTATTATTCACGAATATAGTGGTTCCTGAAGTACATAACGTTACAAATGTTAGTTAGAATGATTTATGATGTTTCTTGTGGGTTGGTTCCCTTTTGCATAATTACATCCAAATATGAAACATAATCCCATGACTAAGAAATAACCATTTTTGAGTTTAATACTTAAAACGCACTCCCTGTGACTCCTACCCGAGACCCTGAATCTTGTCTCTTAGTTGTATCAAATCAAATCAAAGCTACATTTAGTTGTTCGAACAGGTTTGGACAAGCTTACTGTTACCTACACTAGTCACTAGTGAGCCGCCGCCATTTGCATTTTAATCGGGTTTACCCGATGGCAGCCGGTCGGCTATCAGAGGGCAGTTAAAGCCGTGCTCTCACGCGTGCCGCCACCGACATATCTTACTTAGATATAGCACTTTCGAGTTCAATTGAGTAAACCCGATTTAAATTATAAATATTGGACGTCATGAGCTAAAACACAAATCAAAATATTTAGTAAAAACAATAAAAATATGTTGATTTGAGTTTAACAAAAAAAAACTTCAATTTATTAAAACGATTTAATATATACATTTTTTGTCTCAAATAGTACTACGACACAAGTGCGAAAAACATGAAATTTGAAACGAGTGGCGATATTTTAAAACACGACCGAAGGGAGTGTTTTAAATCGACACGAGTTATGAATTTCCTTTTTGCACGAAGGTCCAAAACTTCGGAGGGCCATCTGTACTAAAAAACGTCGTACGAGACACGTGCAAGAAGGAAATTCGTAACTCGTGTCGATTTAAATTGATGAATTTCATGGTTTGTATGTTTGTATGATTTTCATGGCAATGTACTACTTTAAGCCTTTTTAAACGGAAGGATTACTAGATCACCCTAACAAGCTATGGACACTATGGAGTCCAATAATTTCGGTGTCGCATTGGTGTGCCTATATTGAGGTATACGTACATGTCTGTGACCTCAACTATATCAACAGAAGTTGTCAGATTAGTTCCCTCGTTTACCCTGGACGCAAACTCCGTCGTCAACAGCCGCGTTTGAATGCAATCTAAATAAATTCGCAGCCCACGTTCACACACGTTTGTGTGGGTGTTCGTGGGAGCGTTGTTTTTAACTTATCCCCATTTCCTGTGGCTACTTTCAGAGTCCATCATCAGAGGCTTCATGATATTACTTATTTCATCATCATCATCATCTCAGCCATAAGACGTCCACTGCTGAACATAGGCCTCCCCTCTGGACCTCCACATGTACCGGTTAGATGCGACCTGCATTACTTATTTATCCTATTATAATTAATCCAACTGTACTGAGCTATGCTGTGGACAGACAGACGGACAGTCGGACATGGCGAAACTATAAGGGCTCCTTGTATAATACGGAACCCTAAAAAAAGATTTTAGGACAAACTTGGGTACAAATAACACGCCGAATATAATAATATGTACTTAGGTACTTACCCGATAGTTATCTTAATTTTCTCATAAAAAGGTCGTGTATACATATTATATTAGTCGTATCATTTGTACCTTTCTTATCGAACATAACCGTATAAAGGTAGATTTACTCCAAACGAGCGGTTCAAATGCTCATTCTATCCCCACTCTACGAAATTCGTTCGCTACACAAAACGTAATTCGTCGAAATTCTTTGATTTCGTAGAGTGGGGATAGAATGAGCATTCGCTCGTTTGGTATAAATCCACCTTAATATATGTACATACGTTGCCCCCCAAAACTTCCCGAAAGTAATCTAACACCCTCTGACCGAATTCCGCAAAATGTTCTCCCAAATACCTCCGACCTACAGATTTTCAGCCGCACAAAAACCTCGATACGCGTCACAAGGACACTTTATTTGCATATCGGCGAATCTCCGAGCGATATGCGAAGACCATCGGATATCCATCGCTCGCGTTTATTGCTATTCAAACGTATCAGAACAAGTGCCATTTTAGAGCTTTTCGGTCCATCGATCACCGGTCTTTATGGGTAGTTTCTACGGACGCATTTTGAATATTGACCAAGCATGGTTTATATTTTAAGTTGGGCTGAAAACGCGTTCGCTTGTCAGACTTATTTATTCTCCTCTACGTATTTCTCAGATTCTAACATTGCATGTAAGTTTTCGCAGAATTTACGGGCTTTATTAAAAATGGTGGAGTTATAGTGTGGCCAATGAGTAGAATAAGGTGGTAATTTAAAAAAAATAAGCACGGAAAGTTGCTGGCACATACGTTAACGTTTTCTACTGATAACTAGACAAGAGAGGTTGGCTAAACTATAATAATAAATAATAATAAATAATAAATATCTTGGGACATCTTACACAAATCAACCTTGTCCCACGGTAAGCTCAATTAAGGCTGGTGGTGTGGGTACCAGGCGACGATATATATAATAGATAGATACGTATAGATACTTAGATACATACACAGCCACGACCAAGGAACAAACATTTGTGATAAATAAATGCACAAAGAATGCCCTCGCCGGGATTCGAACCCGGAACCTCCAGCTTCGTATGCAGGGTCACTACCAACAAGGCTACAGAGGCTGACAAAATATCCAATGTGTTGGCTAAACTATAATGTCCAAATGCCAAGTCAGTAGCAAACGCATAGTCGCCGCGTGGTCAACGTGTGACGAACGTGTCGGGGTTGACCTTTAGTGTACGACACTACTCTAATAACCGTTTATGAAATAAAATCTAGGACATATATGTATAACATAAATAGCCGTGTGGCGATGGCAGTAAGAATACATTTGTCACTGGCCCAACTCCTCCTGCGGGTGTCGTAAGAGTCGACTAAGGGATTGAAGTGTCACTGACCACTATTTGATAAAAGATTGATGATGGGCAGGAGCGTCATCATAGTGCGATCGCCAATCCGCTTGCCCAGCGTGGCAGATTATGGGCATTTACCTCCTGAAGCGTCTATACGCATAGTTAATAGGAGAGGCCTACGTCCAGCAGTGGACTATCATAGGCTGATGATGATGAAATAACATAGGGCTTAACTTTCAAAATTCGGCATAGAGTCGAATCGCCATTGAGTTGTTATAATGATTTGTCAAGACCTTTAGTCTCCATGACATCTAACCAGTGCTGGTTGTGGTCTGCCGCGGGGTCGGCTGCCCGCAAGGTCTAACAATTTAAGGTACATTTAAAAAAATTGATTAATAAATAAATAGATAAATATCTGGGACATCATACACAAATCGACCTAGCCCCACGGTAAGCTCAATTAAGGCTTGTGATGTGGGTACTAGGCGACGAAAAATAAAAAAAAATAAATAAAAAAATATATAATAGATAGATACATACAGATACTTAAATACAACGACAACCATGACCAAGGAACAAATATTTGTAATAAATAAATACACAAATAATGGCCTCGCCGGAATTCGAACCCAGAACCTCCAGCTTCGTAGGCAGGGTCACTACCGACTAGGCTACGGAGGCTGACAAAACTGCTGACTTTGCTTGTATATGACTCAACACTTTTAAAATGAATTTTAAATGTCATGTAAATGAATTTCGGCAATCCATTGAGAGCGGTCACACGCCGAAAGCTCTGCCGAGTGGAGTATAATATAATTGAACAGCGGGACGGACGGAGTCGGGAAGTTAGCGCGCTTAATTCTACGCTTGTGCACTTTCACGAATGCTCGCTGGAATATGGCGAGGAATTCAACAGGCTCCTCGCTCATGCAGAAGTTGCTTGACTACACTTTTTTTTCAAATGCGACTAAAAGTGACATACCTACCAGCTTCAAATAACGTACCAAGAATCCTGTTTGTTACTAACTGTAATATGATCCTTGTTGGGCGAAATAAAATATTTTTGAATTTGAATTTAAAGGACCATGTACAACGTTTTATGGAAAGTGGACCAAAAACTAACAGAGCTGAAAGTTGTGTTATTAAGTACGTATTTACATTGATTTTATTTCATTCTATGGGCGCTATGTTTAATTCCATTGCAAAACTATTTTAGTAATATATCTATTTTAGTCAGAGTAAATACAATGATGATTGGTGTCTGGACGACGGTGATTTACTTAGAGAGAACGCGTAGAACGCCTTACTTATAATATAACATTTTCCAATGGAATTCAACTTTGCGCCTATAGAATGAAATAAAGTAGAAAATCAGACCTTTTTAACCCTTAACTTGGCAGTGTATCTTTAAAGATACATGGTCTTTGACCCACTTTTTGTATTTTTTTTAACACAGAATTTTTTGCTCTACACAGCGGCGAGGAGGCTAGAACGCACGATTTTTTAAAATTCTGCCAAGTTTAGGGTTAATGACACTACTCCCAGCTTTGTTGGATTTTGGTTCATTTTGACGCAAAACCCTGTTATTGTCGGCACTTAGATTCAATATCCGATCAACCTTGTCAAATAATCAGATTTATAACTGCTATTATTCTCCTATCATCCTTTTGTTTCTATTAGTGTTAATTAGGTATTATTTTGCGGACAATACGTTTAGGCAAATTAACTATAGTGTTCAAAAAATTCATTGCGAAAATATATTCGTCGAGTCTCGCAATTATTAAAGTAATTGCTTATAACAATATTATGAAATAATTCAAGGAATTTTAATCCACGGCTCATTGTATTATTTTAATGGAATTTCGGCGACCAAAATATTTGTAGAGACAAATTTTAATGAAATTGAATTATTATATTTCAAATTTGATGTTTTAATATTGTGGCGTGAGTACTGTCGCCATCAGATATATCGGAGCGGCCACAGTGCTCAATTATATCTAAACATGCACTCTAAAGGTGCATCTAGACCAAACGAGCATTCGCTCATTCTATCCCCTACTCTACGAAATTCGTTCGTTACACAAGAGCATTCGCTGTTCTAACCTCCCACTCTACGAAATTCGATCGGTACACAAAACGTGATTGGTTGATTTCTTAGAACTGGCGCTAGAACAGCGAATGCTCTTTTAGTTTAAATGCACCTCAAAACGTCGAAATTTGTTGAATTCGTAGAGTGGGGGATAGAATGAGCGAATGCTTATTTGGTCCAAATGCACCTTAACGCCATGACACAGTATAGCAATAGCATGGAAATAGCATGCTGTTTGTGAGTACTCTCTGACTGTTCTGGTGGAACCTGCTTCCTATGGAGTACTGTAGAGGTTGTATAACAATCCTCTACATTACTGGTTACTTTCGGGTAAATTCTATATTTAACTGTATGACATTATAATCAACCTAATAAATAAAATACAAAGAATCCCGCACGGAATGTTCGGAAAATTCCGTTCGGTCGATTTTGCTGAAATTTTGTGAAAAGATAGCCTCTAATAGTCTAATTAACTGTGCGAAGATGCAACCTTACTTAATGACTAGTTTTTAAAATATAACGATTTTAGGTTTAACGAAAAATGAAGTAAGTATATATGACGCTAATATGCACTTACTACCTTTTTCCCGAGGTTGATTTAAGATAAAATTATTTCGTAGTACTTAGTAATAATATGACGATTTGTAGTCCCAATTATCTAACATGTAAATATATTTAACATTTATATACTCGTAATATATCTAAATATATTCGTGGCAATATCGGGTAAAAAAAATATTTAAAGGCTCAAGCTATCTTATAATACGATGTTAAACTGTACAATTCATAATTAGCTTATATCTAATTGTATTTACAACGCTACATTTGTGCATTAAGAACGGCATAAAGTGTTCTTAATGATGGGTACTTTATGTTCTCCTCATATCGGGCATAACCTAAAAACCATAAGATTGCCGCTACGTGACCGCATGTAC
Source organism: Thaumatotibia leucotreta (assembly GCA_025490895.1). Taxonomy (NCBI): domain Eukaryota; kingdom Metazoa; phylum Arthropoda; class Insecta; order Lepidoptera; family Tortricidae; genus Thaumatotibia; species Thaumatotibia leucotreta. The sequence goes on along the minus strand of JALPQI010031593.1, from coordinate 16,038 downwards.
CGATCGTTCTTGCTCCACTTTTGCAGGTGCAATAATAGCCCAATATAGGGTCTTCATTTTCAGCGTTATTGTGTTCTAGGTCAAATGCAATCCACACATAATAAAACGCTGCGTTTCGAAATCGCGATGTAGCCCTTATTTTTATAAATCCTGGCTCATTGAAGTTTCCATCGATTTCGAAAACTCGTTACGTGCCTTTACTACCCACCTTGTTTTTGTCACAATCCGTGCATAATTCGCGTCCTCAGTTGTTAGTTGACTTTGACCAGGTCTTAAAGCGGGTGGCATTATTGTTTGTGCACCTAATACCTGTAATCTGGGGATTGCATTTCTGTAACCACGATCCACAATGAAGATGTCCTGTAGTTGTAACCAGTCACACATTCCGCGAAAATCGTTATCTAACTCATTGACGAGAATTCTAGCATCATTATTGTTCGCATTAGAGAAGTAATATCTAAAATATACCCATCAGGAGCAACCAACATTGAAGGTTTTACCAAATGTTTCTTTTTGTGAGTATATATATCCTGATGGGAATTGTCACTGGATTTAGACTTTACTTATCATTATGCCTATTGCTGTACCTATATCTGGTCTATGTCTGTTTTTTTCCCCAATAAAGAAAATAAAATAAAATAAAATAAAATATATATCCAATTATATAACTCCTAAAAATACATAGATAACATTTGCGTGTAACAATGGGTACGTATATTTAATCAGCATATTTTAGTTATTTTCAAATATCAGCTAATATGAAATGTCATTTCGAAATGACTATTCTGTTATCGACGAGTTTAATACCGGAAGGAAGTCCCTGATCAATTGACGTTATTGCCACGACGACTTCTATGTCTGCATATTTATTTACGACATGACATTTAACACACATTATCTTTCAGGTACGTTCTACTATTTACAAAGCCTAAGCCTCCGTCCTGCCGGTCTTACACAAGCGCGACTTTTTGTGAAAATCCGGCTCGCAGCCGCACGCTTTTTTGCTCCAAGTTTCAAACTCCTACGCTCCTAGCTGGCCAGTGTAACTGTACCTTTTAGTTGATAGATGTGTTACGTATGTGAGGGTCAAGCTTCGTTGGACGTGGAGATGAGGATTATGAGTAGCGGCAGCTGGAGAGCGTCAGGACACAAGTCTGCTTAGTCAACTGGCCGTGATACGATATTCATTAGTGTGCAGTATTCGAGAGCCATTCATTTGTTTTACAGATTCTTTAGACATCTATTTTCCTTCAATACAATATGGACAAAATTCAGACATACTATGGGACCTTGTCATTATATCATTGAAAGTCAAATTGCAGCAACTAGCTATAACGTTAGCTACTATCATAAGGCCCTAGATTGTGTCGCTTTTACCTAAAAAATACATAAGCTGTGCATTGTAGCAGTGATATTTTGGTCTTTTTGACCTCTCACTTTGTCATAATATCATTGAAAGTCAAATTGCAGCAACTAGCTATAACGTTAGCTACTATCATAAGGCCCTAGATTGTGTCGCTTTTACCTAAAAAATACATAAGCTGTGCATTGTAGCAGTGATATTTTGGTCTTTTTGACCTCTCACTTTGTTTTTTTCATAGAATTGTTTACTTCATTCCAGCAATTTTCAAAAAGTTTGTCCGCAATTAAGACAGGTCGTGAAATGGCTGTTTCATTTTCCTACTTATATAGGTATCAATGTTAACTAAGAAAAAGAACAATCACAATCGTAATTGTGTATAACTCTTTGAGAAATGCTCATACAGTCAGAATGAGAAACTCACATAGTGTTCAAACATTAATTCATTTTCGTGGACGCTCACTTTTACTCAAAACATTTTCTAAATGTACCGGCGATGTACGATTTCGGCTTTTCTCTTCACTAAAAGGTGCTCCGCATGACTTATATACACGGTTTTGGGAGGTTATTAGTGACTCTCACCGTGTGTAGTATATAGGTAATTCAATTATAATATGACAACGTAAATACTCTTAAGTTGCTATTAAGTGTTGAGATGTAATTACACATTATCATTTCAAAAAAATAATAATAACGTACTTAAAAATATTCCTTTAGATTGAATTCTTGATAACTAATGCAAGTGTTTTAAAAGGACGATAAAAATAGATAAGAAATTATTTTCATTTTCAAAATCATTTTATCTGAGTATCGGCACGTGACGTCACGTCCACGAAGATAAATCTCCCGGCGATCACTCAAATGGTTCTCATTGAAGGGAATTCGAATCTTTATTAAAATTTCCAGCGATGCCGGCGGAATCAATAAAGTGTGTAATCGTGCAGCCATTACTGTAATGGTCCCGGGGTGCGGGGCCGAGACTCCGGGCAAGCCCGGGAATCCCGGGATACATCGCCCAACAAAATAACCATTTGGACAGGTCCTGTCATCATCATCTCTCCTGGCCGTTTATTCGACCACAGTGACTGTTTTTCAGTGCTGAGAGCGTCGCAGGTGACTGACATAGGCAATTTTTGCAGCGACTATAAAGATATAGGTAATACTCGTGTATCTTTTATTTTGTCAATAAGGTGGAGCAGTGCATACATCTATTTGTAGTAACTTCAGCTGAACATCATCTTTGCAAGATTTTATATAGTTTCACCTGTCTCGATATGTACCCACAAGAAAATCCACCGACTTTCCGACTGTGACTGCCGATTCATGCTGGACTAGGAAGATGGCCATAAGAACTCTAAACTAAAGCGGCGCCAACGCAGTTTAAGCTCTTTAGAATTGTTTTCATTAAACAATCAATAAAAAAAAATATACAGAGTGTAAGTCGGTGATATAGACTTCAATAATAAACAACATTCATAGGTAACTTATTATGAATATTATTTTAAATTTAAAGAAACTAAGATCCAAGCACGTGGTTTAAATTAGGCCGCATGGCAGAGTAATGCCACCGTACATAGTTTTCTCCTAAATTGTGTAAGAAGTGCGCCTAGCTTATAGTTACTCATTGATTTCATTTGGAAATTGTCAGTTTCTCATTTAAAACCGAAAATTGTAAGCTTTAAGCGCTGGAAAAAGCTCTTAAAGATGCAAGTGTTTCTGGTTCCCGTCAAAGTGTCCTACACTCATTAACTTATCTGTCTTTTATGATGTAAATTAAACGATTGATTATGGATATTTTAAATATATTGGTAACTTTCAATGAAACAGTGTTTCCCGTTTTATTACAGACTAAAACAATATAACACTGGACAGCTTTACTGACAGTGCATTTGACACGATAATAAAATCCGATTATGTCATCGCGCCCGCTGCACTCGTTTGGGGATAATAAGCACTGTTGTAGTTTATTTCATTAGCTGCGTTTCAATCGGGAAATGTGCATAAAACATTGTTTTATTTTTGTTGAAAACAGGTACCTACTTTTATTTGGTAGGAACACACACTTCTAAGGATTTGATCTCTGGACCACTCTGCCACCATATCAAAATTACAAGTTGCAAAATATTCGTCATGTTTACGTACTTCCCAACTGTCAAAGAGTTTCATTTGGTAGATAACGTGTATGAAATACACCTGTTTTTTTTGTTTTATTGTGCATATAAAACAAAGTATCGCTGAAAAACTGCAATCTCAAAAATACTTATATTCCATAGATTTTAACTATTACTATTTTCTCTCTGCTTTAAAACCGTGTGTCAAAAAAAAATGACTCTATACTAAGCATGACCCATCACGCTCTCTACCGATTTTGTATTACTTGCAGCTATGTTCTCTTTGTAATCCCATTGGGCATCGAAACCTTCGGCAAAGTACGTGGGCTTATATCCGGCTGCGAGCGAATCGGGATTCGGCTTTGATTCGGGCATGCGCTTCGGAAGTTGCCGGATGCATATTGCGATGCAGCGAGCGCGGTCCCGGGGGCGAGGGCCTTGCCCTTGCCACTTACTTGCTTTTCCAGGTGAGCATTTTTTTATTTTGTCCATTTTCATAATTTTGAATTGATGAGCAAAATTTTGTTATTGACGAGACCTTTAGATCCCAATAGGAAAATGTCCCATAATTTTTTCCTATTCCTAAAAAATTACGGAATCCGGAAATGTATGGAAATTGTAAGACGTTTTGTTTACTTTTTGGGATCGAAAGAACTCGTGATTCTGAGTAGAAATTCGATGAGCAGTATTATCATAAGTGGAGTGGACACAGTACAGTCAAAGACAAAATAAGGTTTATACAAAAATGTTAATAATTTACACAAAAAATATGTCCCAGTGCACTCTAATTCTTTATAATAATATATAATAGATACTTATTTTTACACTTGACTGTGCAGCGATGTCTGCGATCGCCAACCCGCTTGCCCGTGGCGATTATGAGCATTTACCTCTTAATGCGTGTGTACGCTTAGGTAATAGGAGAGGCCTCTGTCCAGCAGTGGACTGATTATAGGCTGATGATGTGATGTGAGAAATATACATTTATTTACACCCTTGACTCTCTGCAACGAATCGGGTTGTTTTGCATTTTATATCGCGGTTTTTCCGCTCGCATCCGGCTTCGCTTAGGCCGCACATTGGGCACACAATCAGGTCGTATAAATGTAAGAAAGGTTGTCGTACTGCATGGATAGAGTGTACACTGTACACTGAATATCGTCTCCGCCAAATGCATGAGCAGATTGGACTTTTTGTCCCGGAATTAGTTGTATGTGTTTAAGTAAACTAGACGAAACTTCTGTACAGTCGTCGGAGAAACGCGTCGTCGGTTCACGTGTTTTTGTACGAAATTTTCAACTTTGACACAGACGTGGCAAGCCTATTACGTTTAGGGTAGATTGTAAAAAAAAACATATTCAGCTATTAAGAGATTAAAGAAAACAAACATCACGATCCTTTCATTATGTTACAAAAGTCAATCATATTAAATATAGGGTACCTTCGTAGGTAAAATAAAAGGTAAGGTTTTTTTAGTACAGATGGTGCCTTTTTTAGGCTCTAGTGCGAGAAGTGGGTCATTTTACGTCAGGTCCAAAACTTTGGAGGGCCATCTGTGTGTAAAAAACGTCGCACGACACACGCACTTGTGTCGTAATGTACTATTTTAATAATTTGGGACCCTTTAAACGAAGCGTGAAGAAGCATCTAGCGGGCCAGCAAGGCGGTGGCAACTAACAGGTTACTGATTGTCTCCTGTTCGTTGCCGCCGCGATTTGGGCTCTACTTTTCACTTACGATCAGGTGGAGTGGAGCCACTTTGTTGTGCCAACATGAAAAAAAAAAGGGGTAAGACAAAAGTCGTCCTTCTGGCACAGCTTTTGCTGGTAGTTTTTTGTCTTACCCCATTAAAAAACCGTTTCATCTTACCCCACTTTACCTTAAGGTGAAATTTAGATTTAATTAAAGTTACATAATATATTGTTTGTTACACATTGTTTAAAAACCTGTATTTGTTGAACCTGTTATTTTATTTTATTCAGAAAAACAATACCTGAGCTTTTCTGAATAAAATAAGCCCTTAACGGTGTACATTTTTTTGCAAACGATATTATATCGCATGGTTCTAACGCTGCGTAACGCTGCGCGTAAAAACCGCGCGCTTTAGATCCGTTGGAAAAACGATTTCAATGTGCGACAGCCCTTACCGCCCTACCCGACCCTTTCAGGTTGATTGGACTAACGATCTATCGCCTAATTATAAGTGCACTTTGCGGTCGCAACGACGGGTCGCGTTCCGGGTCCACATTCATTCGCAATTCATGTATTTGTGGGCCGCCATTGTTGTATCTGCTTTCATTGTGGTCAATAAAGTTGCAGCTGTAGTCTAACTTGTGGAGAGGACATACAATGTAACTTGTAAATGTGACATACATTGAACTATAAGTTTGTGCCTACTTGTTATGATCATGTTGTCGTGTCTTGATGATGACGATGCAATAGGAGCTTTGATAGAATGGTAGTAGCCATGGACGTATTCCATTGTAACACAAAGAACTTGAGGTTTTCATTTGACTGTAGCAAAACAGCATGTTATAGTTTCTTTAAAATATAATCTACAATGAGTACAATGTACGTGATGGGATTATTGAGTTTCCAGTCAGCTATTAATATATTTCTGTACACAACAGAAAGATTTTATTACTGAGCTGCTATTCTATTTGTGTGCTCGTCGATCATCGATCTGAACGTGCGTAATAGGTATTTATGATATTGTGTCTATTTAATATAAAAACCAAAATTTTTGCATGAAATTTAAGTCTCATTTCAAAATTAAAATCAAGACATTCAGAAGCTTTTAATTAAATGTCATTTTTAGATATTACTTCATACCTCTGTACTCAGTGTACTTGTCATATTTCTGTCCAAACATTCTCCCATTTTCCAATCCGTCACTCCCATGATTCCGGATGCCGTCACTCCCGTGACGTCACATCCTCCCATTGTTCGTCAGACAAAGAAAGGCAATACTTCAATCAGTGAGTCATTGCGCTCATGAATGTCGCCGTGCGAGTGATATACTACCCGCCCTGGTCTCCACTTTGAGGGATGTATTCCAGTTGTAGCGATGGAATTTCGTTTCGGCATATGACACAAACAACAAGTAAATCACCGTTTGGCCGTGTGGTGACGGCAGGAAGAATACATTTGTCACCGCCATCCCAACACCTGCGCGTCTCGTAAAAATCGACTAAGGGATTGAAGTGTCACTGAGTATTCTTTGATGAAAGATTGTTGATGGGCAGCAGCGTCATCATAGTGGACACATTACTGCGACCACCAACCCGCTTGCCCAGCGTGGCGATTATAGGCATTTACCTCCTAATGTCACTACCTCTAGTAAATGAAATGAAATGAAGTAATTTATTGTCATACCAAAGGTAAAATATAAAAAATGTTACAGGTTCATTAAGGTCACTGTCCGTGGTCTACCAGGTTTATGGTGTACAATATTATGTTGTGGACTAATACAGGCTAATGTGTGATGTATGTGACACGTAAATCATTACTCCCGTGAATTTATCAGGCCATGTTGGCTCTAGTGATATTTCGCAAGTAAGAACGAAGAAAATACCGGTGTTGATTAGAATTTTAGCTTCTGTGTTCTAAAAAAATATCTACAGAATATACGATTAGTATTATACACGATCGTGTTATGATATAATTGAAAGCTGGTATTCGAGCTGTTTCAAGAGTTTTTGGTAGGTTTCAAGTGTGAACAAGGACGGTAGTGGCTGTGACCAGGTACCGGCTGTGACCGGAACCGGTATTTTACAAAAACCTCGAAACAGCCCAATATTTAAAAATGTTTATCTCTTTATGTACTGCTCAATTTTTTACGAAAAAAGAACCGTTCTTTTTGTATGGAGAAAATAACGGTTCCGGTCATTGGCTGTGACACTGTCAGAAACAAGTGACTTAGAAAGAGGGTAGATCGCTACGGTGTGTGGGTAGACCACAACTGAAACTCGCAGCGCTCCGTGGAGATGGCATTTACAGCATGCCGAAATATCGCAATTAGTGTTCATTGTAAAATGGGATCCAGAACTTACAATATTATTATGTCTGACATGTCTGTGCTTTTGGCTCCAAGTGCCACGAGTAAAGGTGCATTTAGACCAAACGAGCATTCGCTCATTCTATCCCCCATTCTACGAAATTCGTTCGTTAAACAAAACGTGATTCGTCGAAATTCGTTGATTTCGTAGAGTGGGTGATAGAAGGAGCGAATGCTCGTTTGGTCTAAATGCACCTTACGATAAGTTTTGTCCCATATTTCCGATCACGGGCCATATTTGTTGTAATAGCACGTTTTGAATTTAAATCCTCACCGAACCCACGGTAATATACGAGACAGGTTAGCGAAAACGCCAGTCTCGTTACAAATCGCCCGAAGATTTATCCCCCAACGGTAGAACCTCCTCCCCGCCCGCGACAAATGTTCACACTATTTTATAGCTTCTCTAAGTTACCGCCGCAAATGTCTTTACCCGCGGTAATGCGTTATGGAATTATGGCCCTGTGTGGTTTATGTTGCCCGTTTATCGGCTACGGTCGTTACGTGAGTAAGAAAGAGACGCATGATATTATGAATGATAATGGGACGGCCATGATTTACCGAACTAGAACTGAGTGCGTAGCCCAGATGCCAATCACTAACGCTCAGTAGCGAATCGTAGTTTTCTCTTTCTGTCACTCTTATTTATTTATTTTATCTTTATTGCACATTAAGTAAAGTACAAAAGGCGGACTTAATGTCATAAGGCATTATCTACCAGTCAACCATTATCTAGGTATTAGTCTTATCTGAAGCGGTGGTGGCTCAGTGGTTTAGACGTTTGACTTTCAATCCGGAGGTCGTGGGTTCAAATCCTGACTTAAGATATCATGGTACCCCCCTGAAAATCCTGACTACCAAAAGTGATTATCTTAATACGTTCTCGAAAATTTGTTAATCATTTTATAGAGATTTTTTTAACCTCCCCCTACTCGTATACCGTATACCAGACACCAAATGTATGGAAACATCATGTAAGCATTTTTCACCTCGTATGCGGAGGGTTAAGAGAGATTTTAGAGCTAAGACGTTAGGTACCTGGAAAAGAATATTGTCAAGATTGGGACAACTCTATGAGGGTAAAAGTGTTTAAAGTCCAGAAATCTCTGCTAATCGTACTATGTAACGAATCCTCACAGGCTCATAGCATAGCTGGTTTAAATTGCACAATGTAGGGTTAGGCCCCTAACCTTAGAAGTGTCCAAAATGTATGGACTGAACCAGCTAACCTCGTATGAGTTGGTTAACCTTAGATTGTGGAAATGGCACTAGTAACAAATAAGATACTTGCAGCATTAAAATTCAATATTTTACTTGCCAAACTATTACGTTTGATGACAAAACATGCGCTCAGTTCTCCAATTATTGCGAAGCTACGTCCTGATACGTCACATACGACGATTACGATATTTTATGTGATATCTGCAGGTGGCACCGATATGGGATAATTTACCGCAACCCTTTGTAACGGTGAGGACGTATGAGCCATCCCGCGGTTCCATGTTTCATCGCGTGATGGCGCACGGGCCATTGCGTCTATTCAGGGCCGCGGGGGGGCGCGGGGCGCGGGCGGCGGCGGCGCGGGGGCAGGATACCTACATAATATACTTATAAGTAGTTGCCGATTTCCAAGAATGAACTTTTGACAGTAAAGCCCGGGCCAGACGGTCACTGACAAGCCACTGACAAGCCCCCGACCGCTCGACCTTGGTCAGTGGTGGCCGTCCGAGTTGTCTGGCTACACGGTCGGTGACCACGCTCCGACATCAGTGTGTTCGGAACTCGCGGACCGACTGTACATGAAATCGCTCAAAATTTCAGAGAGTTGGCGTAGCATAATAATGCTAAAGTAATAACTTTTGAGCACTGCCAATAAAAAAGAGAAAAACAGGAGGATATGGATGTAGCGATGGCTCAAGCAAAGACTGGTTTTAAGCCATTTAAATCTCGTCGATATCTTAGACTACGACGATCCTCTAAATTTCTTTAGAACGTAAATTAAGAGTATCGTATCTATAATATAATATAGTGGTGACGATAAATTTAATACGATCGCCAATCCGCTTGCTCAGTGTGGCGATTATTGACATTTGCCTCCTAATGCGTTCATACGCGTAAGAGAGCAGTGAACTGAGATAGACTGCTAATGATAATGTATGTGAGGTGACACATATTTTTTCCATTTGCTTAGTAAATATTCTTTGTTATTTCTTTTCTGTTAACAGCGCAGGAAATCCTAAATGTGTTAAACCCAAACATCTTTACGCTTACGTCTTCAACTACTGCGCGGGTTATTTGCAGTTGATGTGATCGTTATCGCAGGTGATCAAGGCGCGCGGTTTCCTCACAAAGGATACGCTTTCATGTGGAAACTATGAGCGAGCTTGAATCGCTGACATATTTTTAGATTTGACACAACTACCGCGTGTTTGCTATGATAGTTCGGATTTTCAAGCGTTAGCATTTCATTATGCTGTCGCCCTATTACAGTCCACTGCTTGACATGGGCCTCTCCTATTACTATCTCTAGGTCAAAATGTCTAGGGAAAACCAGGACACTCTTAATGTAAAGAAAATCAGGAAACATCTCATTGAATTTAAGTATTAACTGGCTTTATTGTGTACAAGGCAAAGTCCGGGAATAAACTGGGATTTGCTTGTAATGTTTTGGGATTTTTGAGCCTTTGTCCTAGTTTTACGAATTTCGAGGTGACAGTCTTGTGATAGGCCAGCACAATCCTACACGTTCGTCACGTAGACAACGTAGTAGAGATTAAATGTAGATACATCACCTCTCTATACGATAAGGGATTGTCTCTAACAACACGTAAAATATGTAGTATATATAGGTACGTTTAATTAGAATAAGGTGGAATATACTACGAATTACAATGGTGATGTAAACGTATCATAGTGTTTTCATATGTCACTCCCCCTCCTTGACACTGTGCCTATTTCAGTCTACATTATATGTATCCACGGTAGTCTCTCATAATCATAGTCATTACTCAGTTCTCATACACCATAAGTATAAGTACAACCATCGAAACACGAATAAATTCTCGTCTGATGGCACCATAATACTCCAAATGAGTGTCACAAGCCATGTTATCGGCGCGAGACAGCGTGTTTCGGCTCCAGTAATAACTCGCCAGCGATTTAGCCACATTAATCTACATGTAGCGATCCATTTGCGAGGCGTCCAATTTTCCGCTTCGCCGTGGTATCGGCGGCTCCACGCGACGAACAACAGGGTTTTGTGATACATTTTGGGCATATTTCAATGACAATGTAAAAGTACGATGCGTAGTTATACACCGTGGTCTCTAATAACCCGAAAGATTTTAACAGTGTATTCCTGACCACATTTTAGAAACTATAATGTCGTATAAACTTTTCCGAATATCGCCTAGTTTCAGAGTTATTTTATTACCAATTTAAAAAAAACATATTTTCTAATTGTTACTCAGTAAACAAAGTCTTTTTAACGGCGTTGGTGACATTATGGAGAATAGTCTCACTGACCTCATTAATAGATGTCATAAAGTGAGAAATAAAACCTTTAAAAATTAGGTTTTAAAAAAAAAACCTTAACACTCATTGCAAGTGCTACTTTTATGACTAACATTTACTTTTTGTGTTCATACATTCAAAAATAAACGTAATTGAAAGTCTACTAAAGTTCAACGTCATATTTTTTAAGTTAGGATGTTAAATTTTGTATAATAACTTTTGGCACCGAAAAAGAGCGACAAATTAAATTTTTCTATAAGCCATCAACAATACGAACCGATATCTGTTAGCCCCCTATACTACTGCCGAAGGTTGTTGTTGTTGAACAGATTATACGTGACACAATTGGCACGTTCGTGTTTTTTGTTTCGATTAAGGCTACACATTTTTTTTGCAATCGTATTAAGGATGGCCTTACGATTTTTGTTTAGATTTATGCTAAGACGTAAAAATATCCATAGATTGCTGGTCGTTAAAGACGAAGTTTACGATCATCACAGATAAAACGTATTGACCTCTCACTCTATTCTCATAAGTGCAAGTGAGAGAGGTAGGTACTAGGTACCTATTATTGTCAATAAATATTGATGTAGCCTTCGGCGAACGAGGTGTGTTAAAGTACAAATGCAATTACTTACGGGTCGCGGGCGCGAGCACTTTGCGACCGGAGTGCTCCCCCCCCCCTCCCACCATACCTGCGAGGTGACAGATCATGTTTTTTTGGAACAAGCATGCCTAATGGTATTACGAGATACCTACAGTCTATTGATTTTAACTTTCCCGATTTGATCAAAATATGTCATAGTTTTGACATAAGTTTATTTGGCCAATATTGATTTTTAAATCATCAACGCGACTATACGATAAACATGTTGTTTAGATGAAGATCTAAATGAAACTCCTACTATTCTCCGAATAGCAATACTCCGAAGAGGTCAAGTTGCAGTTCCTTTTTCACATGTACATATTTCTAATTTCAATTGTTCGTTGTCATAATTTTTACTGTCAATATTCATTGTAAAGGCATAAGATTAAACATCGTTTTTATTATATATTTGGAGTTTCAAGATATAAACCTATTATTCCCGTAAACATGGTCCTTCGAACCGGATAATAATAAAGGAACCAGTGATTATTGAGGGACCGAAAGGGAACAACCGTAAAGTATCATCTTCACTGCGGATATCATTACGGCTGCCGAGCCCTGCTGAAGAATCTCCAGGACGTCGGAATCCGCCAGTGTTGAGTGTGCGAGGAGTCATTATTAGGGCCAGCACTCTCAGTTAAGGTATTTTATAGGTAGGGTTTATAAAACTCCAGGTACGTGAATATTGTTTTATTGTGAATATTCAAAAGTGCGTAGGTATATTACATTCATTTCTTGTTTAAATTCAAGGTCTACGCACACCAGCTTCCCAAAATGATTGATGAAAAGGATTTGATTCGAAAAAGAGGCAGTTATAAAGGTCAACTCACATTATTCTCAACGTACCTAGGCAAATTGAAGGAGTCGTCTCTTACTCAAGCCGAAGCCAATCAATTGCAGCTGCGCACAGGTAAGATAGAGTCGTTGTATGAGCTCTACGATAATGTGCAAACACAGTTAGAATGTAGCGCTGAAAATTTAGATGTACATTTGGCAGACCGCGATGAGTTCCAAAACAACTATTTTTCTGTACTCTCGCAGGCCCAGGAGATACTCAATAATTTTAACAAAAAACGTGACGAATTTGAGTCTTGTAGTAATCGTGGGTCGCGAAGTGGTGCAGGGAATCGCAAACTCGTTAAGCTGCCGACTATTCACCTACCAAAGTTTCAGGGCTCATACGAAGGTTGGCTAGGATTCCGGGACACCTTTACAAGTCTAATTCATTCCAACGATGACATCGATGACATTAATAAATTTCATTACTTGCGAGCATCGTTGGAGGGATCTGCGGCCTTAGTAATTCAATCTGTCGAGTTTTCTGAGACCAATTACGAAGTAGCATGGACACTCTTGTGTGAACGGTATGACAATAAAAGATTACTGTTGCAAAATCACGTGTCGGCATTATTTAACATTGAGCCGATCACAAAAGAGTCGTCTGTGCACTTAAAACGCCTCATGGATCAAGTTAACAAAAATTTGAGATGCTTAGAGTCACTAGGCGAGCCTGTTAAGCATTGGGATACGCTGTTAATTCACATTATTAGCAAAAAGTTAGATAGTGTAACATTTCGTGAATGGGAAGAACACAAAGGAAGCTTAGATAAAAATACACCTATTTCATTTGATAATTTTATCAATTTTATGCGTAATCGTGCAGACTTAATTGAAACTTTGGAGTTATCGAGCGCCTCAGGCGCCGGTCAATCGAGTCAGCCGGCTAAAATCGCGTCGAAACATAGGACTTTGCTTTCTACACAAACCGCCAAACAATGTGTTACTTCCACGGCTAAGCCGTGTCCGAAATGTAGTGGTGAACACACTTTAAACAACTGCGCTCAGTTTCTTGCCTTAAGTAATGACGAGCGACTTAAATTGTTGCCGACTTATAAGGTATGCTTCAACTGTTTCCGTGGCGGTCACTATGCAAACCAGTGCAAGAAACCAGGGTGTAAGTTATGTAAGCGTAAACACAATTCGCTTATTCATATCGCAGATCATAACCTAAATGCAGGATCAAGTTCGTGTGAGCGGTCCGGAGCGCAGGCAGGCACTTCATCGACGCAGGTGGCGTCGGGGGTGGAGCGCGCGCCCATTACTACGTTAGCAGCCAGCATGAGTACAGCATCAGCGTCTCAATCGTGCGAACCTGAGCAAGACGTCGTACTACTAGCAACTGCACTTATTAAAGTATATGATAACAATAACTGTGAATTTATTGTAAAAGCAGTGCTAGATAATTGCAGCGCAACAAGTCTTATAACTGAGAAGTTGTGTCGTCAGTTAAATTTAGATGCTAATCAGGTAGATAAGTCGATTATAGGAGTGAACAAGTTGACGACGCCTGTAGGTAAACTATGTCAAGTACCGATTAAGTCGTTAGATGATACCTACTCCACTCGTCTACTGTGTTGTGTGCTGCCATCTATAACGGATCCTACACCTTATAATCAGATTGACTCTCACAACTTGTCACGATTAAACATTCCGACTGATTTGCGTTTGGCTGATCCTAACTTTCACACCCCATCTGAAATTGATATTTTGATTGGAGGTGATTTATTTTGGGCATTGCTAGGATCACAGAAAATTGAGTTAGGTGATGAACGAACTGTTCTATGTGAAACCAGATTAGGATACATAGTAGCTGGTCCGATGATGAGCGGCCATGCGTCAACTTCGTCGCAACCTATTAAATGTCATTTTACTAATGTCATTTCTAACTCTAATGCCAACTTGATAAATGATGAAATTCAAACTCAACTGACACGGTTTTGGCAGCTTGAAGAGGTCTGTAATAAAGACGCTCATTATTCTCCTGAGGAGAAGTCGTGCGAGAAGCATTTCACCGAAACTGTCACTAGGTTGGAAAATGGAAAATTTTGCGTGCGGTTACCGCTGAAGGAGGATCCTAGCGTCCTAGGAAATTCTTTTAACCGCGCTAAACAGTGCTTTTTATCACTAGAACGTAGATTCGATTTACGTCCTAATTTTAGAGACATGTATAAAGAGTTTATGGCAGAATACGAGTCACTTGGTCATATGAGTGAGTGCAAAGAGTCTAGAGTAGAGCAGAAAGCGTACTACATCAGTCATCATGGAATTTTAAGGGAAAGCACCACTACAAGATTAAGGGCAGTTTTCAATGCTAGTGCTCCTACCAGCTCTGGGGTATCTCTGAACAATATTCAGATGGTAGGGCCCACTGTACAGGACGACCTTTTATCTATACTGCTTCGATTCAGGCAACACAAGTACATTCTTTCTGCGGACGTAGAAAAAATGTACAGGCAAATAGTAGTTCATCCTGATGACAGATATTTGCAGCGCATTCTGTGGCGTGATGATCCGTCAAAACCTTTGAAGATCTTCGAGTTGAACACCGTTACATACGGAACTGCCAGTGCACCCTTTTTGGCAACTCGGTGTTTAAAACAGTTGGGTCTTGAGTGTGAGGATGAAGTCGTTCGCGAGATCATCATTCACGACTTTTACGTCGATGATCTGCTCACTGGCGGGGATGATTTGCAAGAATTGCGTTTGATTAAAAGCAAGGTTACGTCTACTCTATCATCAGCGGGTATGAATTTAAGAAAATGGAAATCAAATGTACCCCAACTTATGGCTGACTCTGATACGTCTCAATTAAATTTAAATATTGGCACTGAACCAAGTAAAACCTTGGGACTCAGCTGGCATCCAGGGTCTGATGAATTGTGTTTCCCGGTTGGTAAATGTTCACTTGTCGGAAACACTAAACGAGATTTGTTATCAGCAGTGGCACAAATATTTGACCCTACTGGTATGCTGGCTCCTTGTGTCATTCGCATGAAGATGTTGTTGCAAAGCTTATGGCTACTGAAACTCTCATGGGATCAGAAGTTAACTCCTGACATAACTAAGCTTTGGGAAGATATTGCCCTCGATCTACCTTGTCTCAATGATATTCGCATTTCACGGTTAGTTTTATGTGATTCATATAAGGAAGTTGAATGTCATATATTCACAGATGCATCCGAGCGGGCGTATGGCGCTTGCTTATATTTGAGGAGCATCAATGAGAAAGGGGACGTAGTGGTTAAGCTACTATTAGCTAAGAGTCGTGTGGCCCCAATTAATAAGCCGACGACTATCCCACGGCTTGAACTTTCTGGTGCGTTAGCCGGAGTACGATTATATGAAAAGGTAGTTGACTCGCTTAGAATTACTTTTACGAGTGTCACTTTTTGGACCGATTCCACAATTGTGCTAGGTTGGTTGCGAATGTTACCTAGTAAGTTACAACCCTTTGTTCGCAATCGTGTAGCGGAAATATTAGAAAAGACCGGAAACTCTACATGGCGGCATG
>JALPQI010031590.1:0-20951 GCA_025490895.1 Thaumatotibia leucotreta | reverse complement strand
AAGCAAGGTTACGTCTACTCTATCATCAGCGGGTATGAATTTAAGAAAATGGAAATCAAATGTACCCCAACTTATGGCTGACTCTGATACGTCTCAATTAAATTTAAATATTGGCACTGAACCAAGTAAAACCTTGGGACTCAGCTGGCATCCAGGGTCTGATGAATTGTGTTTCCCGGTTGGTAAATGTTCACTTGTCGGAAACACTAAACGAGATTTGTTATCAGCAGTGGCACAAATATTTGACCCTACTGGTATGCTGGCTCCTTGTGTCATTCGCATGAAGATGTTGTTGCAAAGCTTATGGCTACTGAAACTCTCATGGGATCAGAAGTTAACTCCTGACATAACTAAGCTTTGGGAAGATATTGCCCTCGATCTACCTTGTCTCAATGATATTCGCATTTCACGGTTAGTTTTATGTGATTCATATAAGGAAGTTGAATGTCATATATTCACAGATGCATCCGAGCGGGCGTATGGCGCTTGCTTATATTTGAGGAGCATCAATGAGAAAGGGGACGTAGTGGTTAAGCTACTATTAGCTAAGAGTCGTGTGGCCCCAATTAATAAGCCGACGACTATCCCACGGCTTGAACTTTCTGGTGCGTTAGCCGGAGTACGATTATATGAAAAGGTAGTTGACTCGCTTAGAATTACTTTTACGAGTGTCACTTTTTGGACCGATTCCACAATTGTGCTAGGTTGGTTGCGAATGTTACCTAGTAAGTTACAACCCTTTGTTCGCAATCGTGTAGCGGAAATATTAGAAAAGACCGGAAACTCTACATGGCGGCATGTGCCAACACATGACAACCCTGCTGATCACGTTTCTCGTGGGGTATCTGCCAGAGTTCTTAAGTCTCTAGATATTTGGTGGTCTGGTCCTACATTCTTAAAAAAGGATAAGACGCAATGGCCGGCAAGTCCGGTAGTAGGGCAGGTGTTACCTGAAACTCGGCCTGAAGTTGTACTTCACGCGAGTGTTACGAACAATCGAGATGTATACGGTGACGATTTCATCGATTTCTCTCGGTTTTCTAATTTATCACGGCTTATTCGAACCGTCGCGTATATTATGCGCTTTATGAGTTTGTGTAGAAAGCAAATTACTTCAACAACTTACTTAAGTGATTGCGATTTGAGATCCGCATTAACTATAGTTATTAGGGTCTCTCAAACGGAATCATTTCCAGAATATAATATATTGTTGAGCAGTCAGTTTCTTCCAAAGAAAAGCCCTTTGCTTAAATTTAACGTATTCTTGGATGACAAGAAAATAATGCGTGTAGGAGGTCGAATCGATAACTCTAACTTTTCATTTGAGAAAAAGCATCCGATTGTGATTCATGCTAAACACCGATTCACGAAGTTATTGTTTGAATCTGAGCACAAGAGGTTAATGCATGCAGGCCCGCAATCACTATTATCATCTATTAAAGATGAATATTGGCCAATTGGTGGGACTAACTTAGCGAAATCGTGTTTTCAAAAATGTCTTAAATGTGTTCGTATGAAAGGACAGATTATCGCGCCGTTGATGGGCAACCTGCCAGCGTCACGTCTTAATCCAGGTATGCCATTTAAGACTGTTGGTGTCGATTATGCTGGCCCTCTGACTTCTGCCAGTCGTCAAGGGCGTGGATGTAGACTTGTAAAGGTGTACATAGCAATTTTCGTATGTTTCACCACCAAAGCAGTGCACCTGGAGTTAGTTGGTGACTTAACCAGTGACTGTTACTTGGCAGCGTTACGTCGTTTTGTATCTCGTAGAGGTCTGCCATCAGACATTTATTCTGATAACGGCACATCATTTGTGGGTGCGTACAATGAGCTATCTAAATTCTTGAAGGGCAACTGCAATTCACTGGCAGAGACTGCAGCTCAGGAAACAATTAACTTTCATTTCATTCCGGCATATTCTCCACATTCAGGGGGACTTTGGGAAGCTGGGGTAAAGTCGACCAAATTTCATTTAAAAAGAGTGCTGGGAGATTGTAATTTAACGTATGAGTTACTCAACACTGTGCTGGTCCAGATCGAAGGGATCTTAAACTCTCGGCCGCTTACTCCTATGTCGTCAGATCCGCAAGACCTGCTGCCGCTCACTCCGGGTCATTTTCTGATTGGGCGTCCCCTAACCTCATTACCAGTTAAAGACATCAGGGAGCATAAATTCAATAACCTCAGTCATTACCAACGCATTGAGCAATTACGGCAGCATTTTTGGAGCAGATGGAATAAAGAATACGTCTCTGAGCTCCAAGTCAGAACGAAATGGCGGACGAACTGTGAGGTACTACGGGTGGATACCTTGGTACTCATCAAGGAGGACAACTTACCGCCATTGAAGTGGAAATTGGGTCGAGTCGTCGCTATTCATCCTGGAAGCGACGGAATTGCTAGAGTAGCAGATATAAGGACTGCCGGAGGACTAATACGTAGGTCCTTCAGTAAAATTTGCCCACTCCCGGTGGCAACAAGCGAGTCTGGTTGAAAGGCTAGCTTTCAACGCCCGGGGGCATGTTTAGATGAAGATCTAAATGAAACTCCTACTATTCTCCGAATAGCAATACTCCGAAGAGGTCAAGTTGCAGTTCCTTTTTCACATGTACATATTTCTAATTTCAATTGTTCGTTGTCATAATTTTTACTGTCAATATTCATTGTAAAGGCATAAGATTAAACATCGTTTTTATTATATATTTGGAGTTTCAAGATATAAACCTATTATTCCCGTAAACACCTATGTCCAGCAGTTGACTGAGATAAGCTATTCTAACCTACATTAATAACGTATGCGGAATGAAATCTGCACAAAGTTTAATATTATATTAAATAAATGATATCATTATTATTTTCTTGAACATGTACGTTTTTTAATATCGATTTTAACAAGTAACTATTCATGCAAGATAAAAACTGCCTCTAATTTTATCTTCTGTAGGAAAACTTTTTAAATATATTGGCGTCTCCTCTGTTATTATAATAAGAGTAGGGTTTAGGGTCCAATGAATGAGACAATTAGCAACTTCGTATTTGAGCACTGGTTTATTCTTCACCATTTCGCGATATTAAAACATCAATCTTAAAATAACAAAGCGTATGAGACAACGTCTGCAACTGACCATTTCGATGACAAGAATGCCCCCACCGACCATCAGTCAGGTTACTTATAGGACTTAGAGGGTCCGGGCGGGTGCAGGTGGCGTGACGTCATAGTGGCGTGATCGCCTGATCGGTCAGGTCAGGTGCAGCTGTTGTTTTTGTACATTGATTACTATTGGATATTTTTCGTATTTTAGATTCTACATGATGACGCCGCCGTCACGGCCATACTGACATACGCACGTCCTCGTGCGTGCAGCTTTACAACAAAGTATATCAGAATCGAAAGAATGACTATAACTGTTCGATCATCCTGACTGATAAATTATCTTGGTTTGATACCACAAAAGATAAATCAGGTTAGCCTGGCCCGAACGTAGGGCTCTTAAGGACTAAAGATCCTTCTGCATAACACGACAGTCACTTCTTCTTTACCTGCTAGTCCGGGCATTATTCTTTTTGCCCCTTTAGCGGAGCTATTTGTCCGGTGTCCTTCAATCCATTTTCCTTGGCTAGACCGGACATTATTGTTTTTGTCCCTTTAGCGAAATGATTGGTCCGACCCGACATCTTTCAATCAACATATACTCATCTTTATTGGCTAGACCGGACACTAATACTTTGTCCCTTTAGCGTGCCTAAAACTGATTGGTCCGGCATAGCCCTTCAATCATATTTTTGTACTCCCTTGTTTAGTTTTATTTTTCTTTTGGAAAGCTACTATCTCTCAACAATATGCTGTCATTATCATTTGGCAAATCGTTATAGTGACAAAACGAATCAAACTATTGTCAATGTGACACACCGCCGTCACGTCATCATGACTAATTGACTATAATATTCAATTTTTTTATTAACTTTTTTTTTATATCTAGTACAATGTTGATTCTATGTTGATTCTAGACCATTCCGCTAACGTAACTTTTTGCTTTTACTATTTTTTTTGTTGTTGTTTTTTTTTTTTATTTACTTTTATGATTGTAAAATGATCCTGTTTTTATATTTCTATTTTTTTTTATCATTATTTTTTAAGTCCGCCTTTGGCCCTTAGCATGACCATTTATTCTCCTTATACCTGTTTATTGTAATAAGACATAAGTCAATGCTTTTTTTTTTTATAGACTATCTAGATTTTTTTTTGACATAGCAATGTAAACCAAATTCAAATATGACCTCAATTTTAAACCGGCAATGTACATCGAACAATAACCACTTTTCACGCTTTTTTCATTGCTCAGAAATTTGTTTTGAGTTGACCAAATGAAATATTTTATAGTTCTATTTTCATAATTCCTCCCACCTGTCTAAGCTATGTTGTAGTGGCTGCACTTTTAACACATTTCTTGTAGACACAAAATTCAATTTCAATATTATTTCATTACCATTGCAAACATATGAAATAAACAACCAAAATATTTTTCTTCCAAATGTTCCACAGACAGGCCATAGATTAAACACAAATTTGGATTTATTCGAATTGCCTTTGGAATATTTTTTTTTGCCAACCCGTGATTCTTCAAATTTTCTCGCACTCACTTTACGCTTAATATTCCCAGAAAGTCAAGAAAATGTTTTTTTTTTTTCTTTACTTTTGGGATGTTTTGAAACCAATAAAGAACTTTAATTACATTTTTTTTTAAGTTTTTTTTTTTAACCCGGGTATTTTACTATGCACTTAATTAATAACCGACCAGATCAAAGAGTGAGGTAAGATAAGCAGCAATTTTGTTGACTTACTTCGATCGATTTCACTGCATAATATTCTTTGAATATATGGTATGTGATATTTCTGACCATGTGAGCGTAATTTTAAGATAATATTGATTTCAGGGGCACAACGTTGGTCGCCAGTTCTTTTTTTTTTTTTTTTTGTTGACGTGTTGGTATGTTCCTTTTTTTTTTAAGGGGTTTCGTCACTTACATAAAACGATATTTAGTCACGATTGCAAGCTCGCCGTCAAGCGATAGATTCTAGAATATAGAACTTCACTTTTTTTTTTACGGAAGTTAGAACAAAAGTCATTGTGTCAATTTTTTGTATCAACTGATGCAGTTTTCTGTGAATATCAAATATTTATGTCATCAAAGTAACACAAGTCGAATTGCAGGACTAAAGTTTTAACATTCGTACAAGGCCCTTATAGGCTGCCACCCAAATTTGTTTCAAATTGTGACGTCACGGTTGCCAATCAGTGATAAGTTTACTATGGGAGAACAAGAAAATTGCTATTTTCACTGGGAAATAATTACTTCAATATGAATGTTGTACAATTTTTTTTTAAACTTTCAGCTACTAAAAATATTTGCTAGATCCTGTCACTACAGAGTGAACGGCGAATTTTTTTTTTTTTTCAGATTTAACTACACTATGTTACAAAAATTAACTAAGAATCAACACTATTGCACAGTAATACCACCGTAAATAATAAATTGGAAAAGGTCATGAGCTTATCCTGACCTAGAGGTCGTGTAAAATTATTCACCAATAGACAGCATGTCTCAAACTCTATAATTTTCACAATTAATTAATTGCAATTCTCATTTACATTTATGCAACGAAAATGCCAACACTTCAACGCTCATTAGCAGTGAACTTCTGACGCCGTAACTTAATCACATTGTTATCGTGTTAAATTATTATTACTATTTGTCTATTATCATGTGCTGAAAACATGGAAATCCAAAAATTGGCAGACGCTTTTTATTATATTCAAAGTCAATTAGTTAATCAAATTAAATATACTTTGATGCCGACCTGTGCCGAGTTATAGGCACACCTCATTTTAAAAATCAAAGTGACCTCAATAAAGGCTGTTAGTTTTTATTTTCGCCTGTTGTCATGTCAACTTTTCTAGTAAGTGCCGTTGATCAAGATTGCCAACATTAATGAGACATTTTTCTATCATGTTTTAGGTACAATTTTGAGATGCTATGTAATATGTAGCACTCAAAACGAGGCTTTGAAAAATATTACCCAACTTTAGATACTTTAACTGAAATGTCTTTTTTTATATTTTTGAACATTAACAATTTAATTTCGTGAATCGCTTTCATGATTTATTAAAGTTGTTTTTTGCAGTTAAGCTATTGATACCGCCTTTCTAAGGAAGTTAAATCACTATATTATATTGTAATCAGTAAAACTTGTAATTTTCGACCATAACTTAATGACAAAAGTGTTTTATGACTACCAATTACAAATGCTAAAGTTTCAAACTGATACGAGTGACATGTGACAACAGATTTCAACGTTTGTAATTTTTGTAGGTACCCGGTGCATGCTTTTTTTTTTGCTCAATTTTATGGACATTTAGTCTTAAATACTTCTTCAGAAGACTTTAAATTTGGACGAATTTGTTGTCACTTTCATGATAACGCAGAATTTAAATAAAAATCCTCCTTTAGATAGTAATTAATTGATGTCGATAGGCACTGAACTCTGACGCCGTCAACGCGTCATATGTGTGAGCAAGTATTTTAGCGTCAAGTCTTAGGGCAGTGTTAAAGGGCACTCTCTTTTTTTTTATTAAGCCAAAAGATATTTCATTGGTATTGGCTTGTGTTTTTTTTTTTATTATCTCTTTTTTTTATTTTGTTTTTATTTATTAAGTCTTTGTTAACTTGAAACCAGAAGCTATATGTTCCTAAAAAAAACTTTGGTAACTATTCAAAGGCAAAGGGCACCTATTGGGTTTTTTTATTACTACATAGGTCTAGTAAGAGATTAGATTCAGTTGGAAATAACCAAGAGATAAGTAACCAATCAAATTGATTTAATTTCTCCGATTGTACTTATTCACGTGTTTTTTTATCGTTTATCGATAAAGTTGCTGAAATATTTTCTCACGACGTTGACGATTTGTTTCTTATCTCGTTAAGTTTTTGTCAATTGACCAAATATCAAACAAATTATTGTTTATTTAACAATAATTACGCGTCAATGTCTCAGAAAAAGTTATAGATACCGGAAATTGGGACACAAATTCCTGCTTATGTTCTCATTATGATGTGACGCATCGTGATCGGTAAAATCTAATGATAAGTCATGTACTATATTGTACGATTTGTACGTGCAGATTGTTAATTACGGGATTATTAAGATACTTCTCAAAACTGCTTGTTCAAGAAATGACTCACCATTATTGCAATTCGTAAGACTGCTTAGTGACAATTATATTCTACACCAGGCTCAAAGAGCCATGCAAAGCAGTTAAAATTATCACTTGTTTGCTGGTATTTGCGGTAGGTATTGTTGCCCGTAGCTGAAGTTCCATCTTCCTTTCGTTTCTTGTACCGCATAGGACAGAAAGTAGCGTTGTGGTTGATGTTGAGTTGCACACGTAGCAGAGAACAGTAGATTTAGGTTGGTTTGTTTTTGTTCAAACGGCAGTCATAATCTTCACCACGGTGACCAATTTCGTCGCATAATTTGCAATTCCCTCGAAATTGTATCGATGTACGTAGTTTTATTGATGAAACTCCTGGGATCACTCTCTTTATAGGTGGCGTCCGCATTCCTTAGTTTAGGTGTGAAACCGCGGAGAAAATTCTCTTGATAGATTCTGGTATGTTCGGATCCGATGGAATCATCTTCGTTAGAGAATGGGCGAAAATACTACTCGTAGCTACAGCTTTCTACTGCGTCCAATCCAACCGAATAGACTAACATTTAAGCGAATGTAGACTTGATTTGATGGCGAATTTGGGTTCGGCACTTCTGATATTGGCGTCTCCTCTGTTATTATAATAAGAGTAGGGTTTAGGGTCCAATGAATGAGACAATTAGCAACTTCGTATTTGAGCACTGGTTTATTCTTCACCATTTCGCGATATTAAAACATCAATCTTAAAATAACAAAGCGTATGAGACAACGTCTGCAACTGACCATTTCGATGACAAGAATGCCCCCACCGACCATCAGTCAGGTTACTTATAGGACTTAGAGGGTCCGGGCGGGTGCAGGTGGCGTGACGTCATAGTGGCGTGATCGCCTGATCGGTCAGGTCAGGTGCAGCTGTTGTTTTTGTACATTGATTACTATTGGATATTTTTCGTATTTTAGATTCTACATGATGACGCCGCCGTCAAATAAAAATCCTTTGCTCATTATATTTCATATTCTTGTTAATTGGTCTATTGATACTTACTTATTATGCTAAAAATATTTAATTGAAATTAGCTATAAGTCGTTCACCGTGACATCCGTTACTGAAAAAGCAGTGTTTTTTACACTTTTTGATCAAATGGCGAAGTCATATTTTCAAAGTTGTTTATTTTTATTTTCCGTGTTGATAGGCTTGCTCTTTGTTTATGTTTCGTAATGCCCATGGTTTGAGGATGTTTTTCATCAATTTTGTTGTCATATTTAGAAGTATTCCTGAGCTCCCTGTTCGATTTTGTGATTCGGGTTAACGTAATTTCCTTTATTCGAGCTCTTTCTGAAAAGTGGCTGTAGCCAAATTGTTACATTACACTAGGGTTTCTAATATCATTTATTGGAAACGAAAAGAATGCGAGATTTTTATAAAACAGTGTTTCAAATCTTGCCTTCTTCTAAAAAATCAGAATCATCGTCGATTTTGGCCTTAGCAAATGTGTCTTGTGGAAAATACATGCAGTTGTGCGACATCGTTCTACTCAATTGGCCATAATTTCTAAAGAAAGATGCCAAACCCGACAATACTATCCAATTTAATTAACAATTGTATACAAATTAATTTAGCATTGAGACACAAGTTAAATTTAATTTTTTTATTTTGTTTTTACTTGTTCAAAATTTGTGCAAATTTCACTCCGCATACGTTAGCATATATTAGGTTTACCTGAAATGTATTTAGAACATGAACTCGTAAAAATTTCCAAGTAGAAATGTCATTACGGCGATTGGAAATCGTTCCGAGGTTGTCCTTTTGGCACAATGGCGTTCCATTTCTGTGGAAACTTGTAGGTAATGTAGGTCCTTTGTGGGATTCAGGAAATAGCTTCCACCTATTTGCTACCTGAACAAAATGTCGCGGTGAACCAGGTTGGATGAAAAATAAAAATAAGTTCAATTTATGTAGTAGGGACATAAATCGAACAAATCTTTACCGATCGAAATTAGAATCTAAAAAAAGTATTCAAATCTACTTTAATAATTCCATAATCACGCACTTTTAGAGCCCAATTTTGGTTTTATTACGATCTTAAAATCTTAAACCTTCTATTCACATACATTTGTAGATAAAATTATTGATATTTATCAGTTGTAACGTAAAAATATATCTTCGAACGTAATTCATGATATGTGTCAAAGATGTCAAATGTTATGGAAAGTCAGCCAATATTTGTTTACATTTTTTTTAGATTATACTGGCAATTGGTCAATTTCAGATGTGGTGTATCATCTGAAATTGACCCAATGTGGTATTGTGCAATTCCGAGCCAGGGTGCTCACAAATATCTGAGCAGGCCTCTTATTGTACTGTTCAGATATTTTTGAGCTCCATGAACCATCTAAATAGGTATCCTGCATTATCACAGAATTTCATTTTGCCGAATACCAATTACCTACCAACTTTTCGCACTTGGCATACCAACACATTTACAAAGTTATTATTTGCCATCTCTCATTTGGTTGCATTTTTATTTGGCTACTACGTTAGGTTAGGTTGGAATATGATAATATGCGAAAGATACTTCTACGTAATATTGGTTTGCCATGCGATTGTGTGCCAAATGAAAATATGGGATTAATCGTTTGGGAAGTTATAATATTTTGTTATTAGAGCATTACACATGCAATAAAACTATGAAAAGCGGATAAACTCGCGTAAATTAATTAAATTTAACTTCATCCCGACGTTTCCAACACTTAGGTAACGGGGTTTGTCGCCCGCAGACCACGAACCCTGTAAAGTGTTCGAAACGTGTCGGGATGAAGTTAAATTTAATTAATATACGCGAGTTTATCCGTTTTTCATAGTTTTACTTCTTGGGAAGTTATAATTATGCCATTACATTTTCGGTCACATTATTAATAAACCAATGATCTATTATTACCGCGATTTAAACACAAATAACAATTTCAGGCTTTATCAGTCTCTTGCCTAGGACCGAATGTCCACTCTTCAAGATAATGCGCCGTTACAGCGGTCCCATTAGTGGGATGGGGTCCCGTATCCGACCGTTTTTCTCCCAAATCGCGGATCTTACCATGGGTTTTCAGTATTACCTCACTAGCGAGAACTTATTCTTTGGCCACCTTGTATATTATGCGACACTAAATAAATAAACAAATATCTTGGAACATCTTACAAAAATTGACCTAGTACGGTAAGCTGAATTAAGGCTCAGCAATCTTATTTTAATATTTAGCGAAACTGGTTACTCGTGTAATTTAAGTCGATAATCCCTTGACATGTTCGATCCATTTAGAGGATCCTCGTCATGGAGTACCCGTGACCAAAGCCCGACGTGTACTACGCTCTGCTAGAGTGGGTGCTGGCCGCGGGCAACGTTGGCGGGGACGGTTAAAGGAGAGAACTATACTTATTGTCACTTATATTTGAAAGACAAACGGGTCTTAATCGCGTAAACTTACGTTTAATTATATCCTGACGTTTCGGGCATGACGTTACACCAGGCAGCACCAGGCAGGCAGACTCCGTTTGTCTTTAAAATATGAGTGATAATCGTGAAAGTTTAAATCAATTTATTGTCACTTGTCAAAAAGTGGATTGTACACAACACTCACTACGTCACTAGGTAATAAAGTAGGTAAGTAAGTAGTAAGTAGGTAGTAGGTAACCCATTTCGCTAAATATTTAAATATGTTTGAGTCTCATGTTAACGTGCATTCAGACCAAACGAGCATTCGCTATTCTATCCCCCACTCTACGAAATCAACGAATCACGTTTTGTGTAACGATCAAATTTCGCAGAGTAGAAATAGAATAGCGAATGCTCGTTTGGTCTGGATGCACCTTTAGTTACAATTATAAATTATACACATATTGACGCGCATCGCCGCAGTGGTAGCGTATTGGTGCACTTACCATGACCTCTTAAATGCGATTCAGTTTAGGTTCGGCTTGTCAGTTTTTGACAGTTATTCTATGAACCTGACACATTGCGATACAGTTTCAGGTCCTAAACTGAATCACTTTAGTAGATCGTGGTAATCCCCCTGGTGTAGCAAGTAATAGTACATTACTATAGAGGCCGGGACAAAACCCGCTTCGCTCGGCCGTATATACAGGGTGGGACGCAACGACGATCTTTCCCGCTACCGACCGAGTCTACCAACCATTACGATGAATTTTTAGTATGGGATCAACATCGAATTATCTTTAAAAAAATGAACCCCTCATACAAAGTGACTGATTAGTTCGAGCGCAACAGTATGGAAAAGTCAATTTTTTTATGTACGTTTTCGATGTTGGTCCCATATTGAAAGTTTATCGTAATAGTTGGTAGACTCGGTCGGTAGCGGGAAAGCTCGTCGTTCTGTTCCACCCTGTATGTCTTCGACCGGCAACCCCATATGTCCGGCTGAGGTATATATAGTGCTTTTCTCAAACATGCATTGAAATAAACAACAAAAACATCAAAGCTTTTTTTTATGCATAGTGGCAGAATGTCATGATTCCTGTGCCACAAATTTATGTGGGATGGAATTAAAAAAGAGCACTTCGCCGGCCTAGGCCTTCAAGATTTGTATTAAGTTCCATTAACGACCTCTTGTCCTAGTCGCACCTGAAACGTCATTCTTTGCGGCCTATTATAAGGCACATAACAACAATGTTTCATTGCATGTTTGAGAAAATAATGAAAACACAGAATAGACTCATAAAAAGCTAATAAAGACTGACGAATTGGCGAGAGACTATTGAAGGCGAGTAAGTTATGCCGTGTGGTGACGACAGTAAGAATACATTTGTCACCACCCCAACTCCTCCTGCGGGTGTCGTAAGAGTCGACTAAGGGATTGAAGTGTCACTGACCATTCTACAAGATTGATGATGGGCAGCAGCGTCATCATAGTAGACACATTACTGCGATCGCCAATCCGCTTGCCCAGCGTGGCGATTATGGGCATTTACCTCCTAATGCATCTATACGCATAGTTAATAGGAGAGGCCTACGTCCAGCAGTAGACTAACATAGGCTGATGATGATGAAGTTTTCACAGTCGACTCTGTAAAGCGAACTCGTGGTAACGTAGTCATTCTGGTGATGGAGTGACCAGTGATCAAGAAGGTTTACTGAGCAGTGGTTTAATGCGATGTGATGTAAGACTTTGACCTTTAGGACCATTCACACTGAAAAAGAGTCTGTTTAGTGGGAAATTGAATCAAAATTTCGCCTTCTTCTTTGATACTGAATTTTATTATCATAAATATTTAATTGATTTTGCAAAAACCTGATTTGTGCAGTTAGCAGGTATTTGCAATAAAGGTGCATTTAGAACAAACGAGCATTCGCTCATTCTATCCCCCACTCTACGAAATCAACGAATTTCGATGAATCACGTTTTGTGTAACGAACGAATTTCATTGTGGGGGATAGAATGAGCGAATGCTCGTTTGGTGTAAATGCACCTTTATAGGACAATATATTATAAAACCGCGATTAGAATGGGATTCAAAAGTACTGTTGACACAACAGTTTATAAGTCAATCTAGAATATACATTCGTAGTTATATTCGTAGTTTAAGCGGAGACTTACAGACTACCCCTCTTATTCATAAACGTCTGCTAACTTAACAAGCCGCTAAGTATTGTTTGTCCCTTTTGTTCTTATGGACACATTGTTAAGACCGAAAGGGACAAACAATTATTAGCGGCTTGTTAAGTTAGCAGACTTTTATGAATAAGGGGGTACATCTATACACAAGTCTTTTCTTGGTAAATGTTGTGTCAACAGTAGGTACTTTCGAATCCCCTTCTGATTCCGGTTTTATAATTTATTTATTTATTTATTTATTAAAACAAAAGTTTACATGACATTACAGTAGAACAC
This sequence comes from Thaumatotibia leucotreta, assembly GCA_025490895.1. Taxonomy (NCBI): domain Eukaryota; kingdom Metazoa; phylum Arthropoda; class Insecta; order Lepidoptera; family Tortricidae; genus Thaumatotibia; species Thaumatotibia leucotreta. The sequence continues at coordinate 7,839 of JALPQI010031590.1, read as the reverse complement.
CAATGCGTCATGAAACTAAAATTATACAATTAAAAAATATACAATACAAATACAAAATAGAAATAAAAAAACACATTAATTAGATTTAGGCGACACAACTACGTGGCTCCGTTGCGTCGTCTGAGATAATATAAGTTTACGTCATAAATAAGTAATATTATTAAGAAAACTAATTAAAACAAACAAAAATTCTACTCTTTCCTCACCTCGACCCAAAAAACTGCATATTTCTTGGGATAATGGTAACTAAATACGAAATTGCAGTCAACAGGTCGTTGCCTATAAATGTGCCCAATAGTTTTGCAAATTCAAACCGAACATAACATTTCAAAGTTAGTAATATCCCGTCATTCTTCAGAATGAATAATGCAGCCCGAAGTTTGCAGCCGTGCACTTGTTGCACAAACTCCCGCGGGTCAATTATGAGGTCTACTCAGATATTTAAACTGTCTTCATCTTGTCTTTGTGAGGATTATTTGATATTTTTAACCGACTTCAAAAAAGGAGGTTTACAATTCACCATAGAACAACAAAAACTGAATAATATTACGTATACCTACACTTTATGATATTTTGAATATTTCGTCACGTCATCAGCCTATCACAGTCCACTGCTGGACGTAGGCCTCTCCTATTAACTATGCGTATAGACGCATTAGGAGGTAAATACCCATAATCGCCACGCTGGGCAAGCGGATTGGCGATCGCAGTAATGTGTCCACTATGATGACGCTGCTGCCCATCATCAATCTTTTATTGATGATGGGCAGATTTATGGTCAGTGACACTTCAATCCCTTAGTCGACTCTTACGACACCCACAGGAGGAGTTGGGGGTGGTGACAAAATGTATTCTTACTGCCGTCACCACACGGCATATTTTTGAATATTCACTAACCCTAAAATATGTGTGTGATGAATTTGGATTTGCACTGATTTCAAAGAGATCAGTAGGGTACTTAGCAAAATTGCTAAGTACCCTACTGATCTCTTTGAAATCAGTGCAAATCCAAATTCATCACATTCATTCATCATTCATCATTCATTGAAACAAAATATAATTTTATATTTTGTTTCAATGAATAGGGTAAAAGGTTTAAAGGTTTGGGTAGGAAATCCTAAGTGTTAGGAACCAATATTATTTTGCACTTTTTAGTTCCAGTGTATTTTTGAAGGCATTTTTATTTTTATTAACGGTTATGCTCTCATAAATATCTCGAGTTATTACTCCCTTCCCGTGTTTAATCATTTGTCGTTGTTGCTGTCAGGTTCTAACATGTACCTATACAAGTGCGAAAGAGATGAGTAGCACGGATAAACCGTAAACGCGTGACAATCGTAATCCACCCGGTAAAGATAGGGTGCTTAGCCAAGTTGCCAATCGCTAGCGCTTCATCGTCAATCGTAAACGAATGGCAGCTAGCTGTCTATGTCGCACTAATATGAAAGAGTGACAGAGAGGGAAAACTACGATACGCTACCAATCGCTAGCGAATGGCAGGCATAAGCATCCTGCATGCTTAGCCAAGTTGCCAAGCGCTAGCGCTTAGTAGCGTATCGTAGTTTTCCCTCTCTGTCACTCTTTCATATTAGTGCGACAAAGACAGTTAGCTACGATTGACGACTAAGCGCTAGCGATTGGCAACTTGGCTAAGCACCCTGGTATCTATTCATTTGCGCAACGCGCGATCGAACAGTGGACACCTATCGGCTGATTATTTATTTATTTATTTATTTATTTATTTATTTATTAAAACAAAAGTTTACATGACATTACAGCAGAACGCCAATGCGTCATGAAACTAAAATTATACAATAAAAAAAAATTGTATACAAAATAAAATATGTATAGAAATATAAAAAAACGCATTAATTAGATTTAGGCGACACAACTGCGTGGCTCCGTTGCGTCGTCTGAGCCGGCGTCGTAGGGTATTATGTATGTCTCACGAAAATTTAAATTCAAATACTCACAAAATTGGTTTACATTTAAACTTCTATTGATGGCTTTATGGCTGCGACCATATATAACATGGACGTCTAACGCCAGCTCAAAAATGCCCCCAAAAGCAATTGTTCAATTGTGCCAAGATGGGCAGGACATAGCGCTTTTCTTAACACCGCGCATATTTCGGCGCAACATCCTTGACAACTGTTTATAGAATATAAGCCATTCAAAACTTTGATGGACCAATCACAAGTAATTATAAATGGCGGCTTAAGTTTTTATAGGTTGATTTTGAAATTGATTGCCGTGATGAATTAAAGACGTGGTGACACTTGTCAACTAAAATACAGGACCGTTTTTGAAAGGCAATTTAGTATGGCGTGCGGCTTCCATGTTTTATTTGTTCGTAGCTTTATGGTTATAAATATTGGATGGCATAACTATAACTTTATGGTTGTTCATACTTTACATTAGAAACCCCTTAGCTAATCATGTTTCCCACAAAATCGATGCACAAACGGCTCGTTTATTATTCACCTATAAACTATTATGAAAGTCAAAGCCGCGGCAATTGATCATGCGATATTACGGGGACGTGACGGAGCTATTTTATTCTGGCGACATTTTCGTGGTTCGCAGCCACACGGTGGATAAACATACAGTAGGTTTGCCTAGCGATGTAAATGGAGAACATTCTCAGTTTCTTAAAATTACTTGAAATACAAAAAAGAAACAGATTTGAAGCTCACCTAAACTTAACAATCTAGGAACAAATAAGACATGGAAGCAGCACGCCATACTAAATTGCCTTTCAAAAACGGTCCTCAATTTCAGTTGACAAATGTCATCCCCTCTTTAATGCATCACGGCAATGAATTTCAATGTCAACCTATAAAAACTTAAACCGCCATTTAAAAATATTTGTGATTGGTCCATCAAAGTTTTGATTGACTATATTCTATAAACAATTGTCAAAGATGTTGCGCCGAAATATGTGCGGTGTTAAGAAAAGCGCCATGTCCTGCCCATCTTGGCACAATTGAACAATTGATTTTGGGGGCATTTTGGAGCTGGCGTTAGACGCCCATGTTATATATGGTCGCAGTTAACAATCAAATGTATATGAAGGGTCCACGGAAAAAACATGTCCAGTGCCTACAAAAATCAGAGCAAATTCACACCATATTCTGTTAAAAGTAAGGTGGTTTTTCCTTCTGTAATTTGAATTGACATGTTCTTTCTGTGGACCCTTCATATAGTTTTACTTCAAATTGTCAATCTCCGTAGCTTAGTTGGTAGGTTAGTGACCCTAGTGGCGGCTGCGGCTACGACTGATGGCCTAGTGAAGGTCGCAAGAGTCCGCTGGATGCGGGTGGCGCAGGACCGGTCATTGTGGCAATCTTTGTGGGAGGCCTATGTTCAGCAATGGGCGTCTTTCGGCTGACATGATGATGATGACCTAGAAAATCTGCTGTTAATGTCTCATTTGCGTACTAAAAGGACCTTTGAGTTTTTGTACTTCGAAGCCTGGGCATTAACGTGCGGCGTTTCCGTTGAACCGCCGTTTTCGCCCTTAGGGCCCAAAAATTGAATTCTCATTGAGGAAAATTTGCAGAAATTAGTTTTTCGACGAGTTTTCCCTAGAGAGAAATGATTTACTTTCGAATGTCGTTCAGAAATCGTAGTCTCGTAGGTACCTAAATGTAGTGTGACAGGAATTATGCCGATTGGCTGCATTTTGAGAACTATACATTATCATCAGCCTATGATAGTCCACTGCTGGACGCAGGCCTCTCCTATTAACTATGCGTATGGACGCATTAGGAGGTAAATGCCCATAATCGCCACGCTAGGCAAGTGGATTGACAATCACAGTAATATGTCCACTATGATGACGCTGTTGCCTATTATCAATATTTAATCAAATAATGGTCAGTGACACTTCAATCCCTTAGTCGACTCTTACGACACCCGCAGGAGGAGTTGGGGTGGTGACAAATGTATTCTTACTGCCGTCACCACACGGCCAACTATACGTAAATATAAATAGATGTTTATTTCCTTGATTTCAAAGTAAGTATAGGTACAGGTACATTTTACTTAGGTATTTTATTTGCAAATATCTGAACAGGGTGCTTAGACAAGTTGCCAATCGCTAACGCTTAATCGTCAATAACGAAAGGTGTATTTGTCGCACTAATATGCAAGAGTGACAGAGAGGGAAAACTACGATACGCTACCAAGCGTTAGCGATTGGCAACTTGGCTAAGCATCCTGGCTTCTACTATCACGGCGTTTTATAATGCATGTTCAAATATTTTTAAGCACTGTTGTCACTCGAATATATCAGTTGTCGAGTGTACCAAGAAGTTGCTATGCAATATTATCTTATCTTGAACAGTCAGGGCATTAGAATGCAAAGTTGGCGGATTATGCGATCTTTCGTAAGTCTTTTGGGGCACTTTCTTAAGTTCCTTATAAAATATAATGATATTGACTATGATTCTTACCATAGATTTTCTTAGCTACATTAGTAAGACGTAAGTTAGTAAGACGTGTTTTACCTGTCACTGAAGCCCCGTTCAAGCTCTTACTCTGGCTAGAGTGGAGTGCAAACTGGAGTGGCCGAGTGGTTTAGGCATCCACCGGCGAAGCTGAGGACGTGGGTAATAATTATAATTTATATATATAGTAATTAGGATTACTACTTAAAATCCACAACTGAAAAATATTTGATAAAAAAAGAATTAGAGCTGTTCCTTAAAAAATACATAAATAATCCTTTATTGCTTTTAGTTAGGGTATTCGGGGCAAGTGTATATAAGATAATTTTCAATTAGTTGCATTAATCTGACAGTTGCATTTGCCCTGACTTTATGGCAATCTTATCTCAAAAAAAGAAGAAATGTTTGAAAATTAAAACAGTAACACTGATTGCCACAAATGTCAATCCATAGTAAGGGACTAGGGGTACATTTTCGGATAATGATGTCGGAAATGACGTGGATTATCCTTGACATCGGTGGCGAAAACGAGTTTGACGTTTGCCAAGTTTAAAATTCATGCCGGCCCTTAAGGAATTTGGAGTAGGGATTGCGGCCCTACCGTGAATTTCGAAATTCGAAAATTTCGAGGATTTGTCTCTCTCACTCTAATGACGCCTTCGTTGGAGTGACAGAGAAAAAACCTGGAAATTTAAGAATTCAGATTTTCGCGGTAGGTCTTGTTGGGAGTGTTGTTTTTGAGCTTTTTCACTTTCAGGGACAAAGACAATTAAAAAACCTTAATTTTAGTCACGTTTGTATTAACTGAGGGGTAATCAGATGTCTGGATGTTTAGCCATGTTGCCAATCGCTAACGCTTAGTAGCGTATCGTAGTTTTCCCTCTCTGTCACTCTTTCATATTAGTGCGACAAAGGCAGTTAGCTGCATTTCGTTTACATTTGACGCTAGCGATTGGCAACTTGGCCAGGTGTCAAAAAAATAATCTGAACTACCGTGCAAGGCTAATGCGTGGGAGCACTAGTACATTATGTTAACATTGTTGTCGATTTGTGTGACATGTCCCAAAATATTTATTTATTTATTAAATCCCAAAGAATGAAGCTGCGAAATATAATATAAAATAAAAGTGCCGTTCAAATTTAAATCCTTAATGATTTCGTACTTAATTTCGTAACGAACATTCGATTCATTCGTACACAATCATGGAAATTGACATTATAAAATCCCGTGATTGAACACATTGGAATACCGGGATTGCATGCCCTAGATGTCACCCATAGATTTATGGCACTCTTTTTGACTAGTGTGACAAAGACCCTTTCGTTCGCGACTACATAAAATGCAAATTCTCGAGGACTCCCACACTAGGGGAACTCTGTATCGTAGTTAAAAGTTAGGTACAATCCATTGTGACATTTGTAATGTATTTTATTTATTTATTGTGCATCATGTGAGTTTTTCTATCTAAACTTTCGAATCTCCACTCAATTTCTCAAAGGTTAGCTGGAAGAGATCCCTTATAGGGATAAGTTCGCCTTTGTACTTACATTTCTTTATAACTGTTTTGTAACATAATTCTGTGTACAATAAAGTGAATTAGGTACTACTACTACTACTACATTTGTGACGCTATGTGATAGTCACAGACACGGTTATGTAAAGCAAACTTTAAAAAAAAGCTTAGTAGTTGGTCATTGACATGGTTTTAGAGTGGCCTAAGCTTGTTGCAGGCTCGTTTTAACCAAAGAAAAATAATGATTTCTTACTTAACCGTACTTTTCACATCTACAAGAAAATAAATCACCACCTCACGCAATTCCGTATTTGTCTGCCGATAACGGAATTCTATTAATTACAAACGGATTTCCAATTCTAAAGCGGATCAAACCAAATCGAGATAACCTTTCGACGTTGCCTCCCTGTCACACATATGTACGAATTGTCAAGTGCAACAGAGAGGCAACACGGCGATCGAAGAATTTTGAGGATTTGTCTCTTTCACTCTAATGACGCCTTCGTTGGAGTGACAGAAAAATCCTCGAAATTTACGAATTTCGATTTTCGCGGTATTAGGCCCAAAGCCCTACCGCGAACCACGAACGAAGTATTGCCACCCTGTTACACTTACGTACAAATCACGAGTGCGAGAGAGAGGTAACACTTCGTTCTTTCACGGTAGGCACTGAATCCTTTACAAATCAAAACAACTTCGATACCCGACGCCTAATGGCGGCAATTTTGGCGCAAAACGACTTCCGCGTTACCCGAGATTAATGGTATTTTTGATACTCATTGTTATTATTATGTTTGTAACGGCGGAAATTAGGAGACCGACTGAAGTATGATATCTCTATTTGATTTGCTGTGGTTTTTATGACCTTGAATCGAGCGAACTACTTAATGCGATTGATGTACGGATGGCAGCTACTATAGTTTAGGTAAGGATGTCTGTAACTCCAACAGTTTGACAGACACGTCACCGATCTTTTCAACAAATTATTTTTTTCTGTAAGTGACACAAAAAACGCAATTACATTTTTTAAATTTGCCACCTTTTACCACTATCGTAACACAGTTGAGGCGATCGTGATTTTTGTATTGATTTGCAAGCGGAAGGATCGGAGTTCGCAGTACGTCTAAAGTTGCTGTTATTTCATAATTGGCTGTGTGATTTTTTTATTTCCTTGGCAGAGCTTTCTGTTAAAATCTAAAGGTACCTAGTTATATCAAAGTCATTGTCAGAATTTATTGTCATTAGTAAAGTCTGGATTATATCGAATCAAATCGATGTCCAAAAATAAGAGTTTACCGTTTGGAGGGATGGCGCGAGGTAATTAGACCTTCTGTAGAAATTTACTTTAATATTCGGTAAATGTTTCATTATAATGCTATCAAGGACAATTGAGAAATCGCAATACTGACTCAACCTCGTATCTGCGACACTTCATCATCATCATCATCATCATATTAGCCGAAAGACGTCCACTGCTAAACATAGGCCGAAGGGGAGGCCTAAACCCAAAGATTGCCACAATGACCGGTCCTGTGCCACCCGCATCCAGCGGACTCCTGCAACCTTCACCAGGTCATCAGTCCACCTTGTGGGGGGGCTACCCACGCGACACTTACTTGACGGAAAAAACCCCTATTTAGATTAACAGAAAGGTGATATTTCCATGAATTGATCGATATATTATATCCGAGATTGAGAAAGTTGTTGTATTCTGGCCATTTTCCGCCACTTGACATCAAACGTGCCTATTTTGCGTGGTCCCAACGCTGGGAACTTGTTGGGGACTTCACAAACACCCTCGAATTTCTTCGCAGGTGTATTGCAGGTTTCCTCACGATGTTTTCCTTTACCGTAAAGCACTTATGAGTATCAAT